>JAECUM010004132.1:51386-101008 GCA_016617855.1 Megalonaias nervosa | reverse complement strand
ATATGTTCAGAAATATTGCAGTATACCCCAGTACAAAATGTTCCATGGTACCTAGCTGTGAACCACCCAGTAGCATGTGGATTTTTTTAGGTAAAAGTAAGTGCTCTTATTTATGTATTTTTGAAAGGTTTTATAAAGAGTAGAAGTACAGATATATGTTGATGATTTTAAAAAAAATGATCTAAAACTGCTGGCTGCAACTGTGTTAAAGACTAAATGATTATTCCATAAAGGTCTACATTGACCAAAACAGAATACATTTCTGTTGGTTCGTATACACTATCTACTCTGTCTTTTTACTCTCCAGAGCAAGAAGTTTTTACTGGTTACCATTCATTTTCTTGCCATATATACTCGCTTATATGTCAGGCAAACTGTAAACAACAAAGATCCAAATCTGCTGTAGCATAATGCATCTGCAGATCAGGGTCGATGCTGTTTGTTATAGTGATTACTCCTAACAAACTGCACATACCCAGATCTGCCAGTACATTATGCGACAGCAGATCGGAGTCTGTTCAGTTTGCAGTTGGTTTCAATTTCTAGATGAGTACATAAGGTACACTGATAAACAACCATTAATATCTTACACCATTCCAATACTATGGAACTACAAGACAATCAGGCCCTGAACTGTAAACAACCCCAGCAATATTTGTGGTCTAAAGAAAATTACAAATACTGTAACAACCAGCACCAAAGCATATTCAAGTGCAATAACAAGTTCAACTTAGCAAAATCAACCTCTACTTATAATGTACCCCTCACTCATTGTCCTTTATCAAGAAGTTCCTTGTAATTACCAAGATTACGGCAACCTACTCAGTGCTAAGTAGATAGTGATTAGTAACCACAACTTGTCATATTCATATTTCAATTGATTTTAATCAGATTGGTCGATATTTCAAAAGTAAGCATGAATCCTTTTAGCAATTTTCAATAATAAAGGCTGTCTCTGGAACAAATTATTCCCTGTGGGACCTGAATTTTCCAGTGGCTGGTTTAATGGATCTATACAATTTTGGGTTCCATCCAAGTTCTAATCTCTGTAAGGGTAATAAGGATTATGGCACCAAGAGTAGTGGTTTTCTCTGATTCAACTCAACATTACTACACTCCAGTATCAGATTGGCTGTTAAGATTCCAGTAAGGGACATACATTAAATATTCTACAGTGTCTGCATGGCAATGAAGAGTCAGCAAGTTGTATACATTACATTAGAATTTGCAAATAATATGAAATAAATAAATTTTAAACAAGTTTACAGTAGGTACAAAGATCATGGTATATAATAATCTAATAGAAACTAGGAGACCTGATAAATGACAAAAAACTAAAGTATACAATTTTTTAGACCTTCATGGTAGACCACGCACTTGTGATGATATACATGTGTGCTATTAGCATCCTTTATGAATTTATAGGGTGGGCATGAAGTAGGTAAACAATCTTTACATCAATTAGCTGTGACCTTTACTCTAAACAACCATTTGAGATTGGTACACAGCAGAACAAGTTATAGTCATACATAAAAATCTTCAAAAAATATCATTACTAATTAGGGCACTGAGCAGAGAAAAAAACTCAAAGGTAAAAATAAATATTGTATCTAGCTATGACCTTGACCTTTGAACTAAACAGCTAAATGTTGCATGTGACAGGCAGTGGCTACCACCTGTTCATAATACTGGATAAGATTAAATATTACAATATTTCCTAAAGTTAATGCAGTGACATAAATTTGGTTTTAATCATTTAAAGTACCTTCATGCTAAGAATTTGCTATGTGTCCCAGATAATGCAATCTACAGTAATACCATGTATAAATGCCTCAATTGTTAATCAAAAGATGTAACCCACTGGCCTTAAGTCAAGGCAATACTATGATATTTTGTGTGAAAAATTCTATTCTCTTCAATCCATACCTCAAGAATGGTGCTGTAAATCCAATAACTGACATAATTGACTCTGAACGTGTATGGGAAAACTTAATAACCTGTCAGATGAATTTTCCGTCAGGAAATGCCTATTTTGAAGATAGCAATCGACATAAACTTTATTACAAACATGCATACAAATATTTTGGAATCGATAAAACCTTTGAATTGCTACAGGCTTTATTAGCTTAATATCTCCTCAACTTATCATCTTAGAATTGTCTACTTTTTGAACTGGTTTCTTTGGGAACAAAACAAAAAAATGCCCCCAGTAAATTTGAGATATTTTACTTGCACAGCTTTGCAATAGGGCTCCTTCCTTTACATGGTATTGGGAACTTTTCAAAACACTATATACCATATATACTCACTTATCAGATGAGCCCAGCTGCAAACTACACAGATCCAAAACTGCCATTATATAGTATGCTGGCAGATCTGGGTCTATTCAGTTTCTTGGGAGTAATAAGTAGAACAAACACTATAGACCCTGATCTGTTGGCACATTATGTGACAGCAGAACATGGTCTATGTTGTCTGTAGTTGGATTCATCTTCTAAGTGAATAAATATGGTAATCATCATAGACTTTGCCATATTAACATTTCCCTCATTTTAACATCTACATTTGTCTATTCTGAACCAACCTCTTTGAAAATAATTGTGGGCAACAAATCTTTATAGTGATTTTCATTTAGACTGCATAAGCTTATTAAGATCAGTCCTGGATTTTTTTTACATGGTGGTTGATTGGTTTCAATAACTTTCCAAATATACATGAGACACATTGGAGAGGGCAGACTGCTGCTGCAGAAATTCCAGTTTTTATAAGAAAATTAAATTGGCAGTCTTCTTGGGAACTCTTTGCATATCAGGTAACTGAAGACAAGCAAGACAAATTTTAAACTCCATATTGAGCAGGTTTCAAATTCCAGTTCTATTCTGTTAATAAAAGTGATGAAGTCAAGAATTTTAAAATATAAAACTTGATTAATAACTTCAAATCAGGTCCTGTCAACATTTGCAAGAGTTAGAAGTCTGATTTAAAGGTCAGATAAATTAAAATCACTTCGTTTGTGCGTGGGTTCTGCAGTAAATTAACTCGTGTAAAAAACTTATTGATTCTCTGCAAAATGAGGTTTCAAAGTATAACATTGAGAAATTCAATACTCTAATAGATTAAATTCAGGCTCTATAATTGCTTCCCATATGAAAGAACTCATGTATAAATAAAATATAAACATTTTCCAGACATTCACATCTAATGTAACGGTTTTATATTATTAATAGTGGCACTAGTAACTAGAACTATTAGCAACTGGGGAATCACAGTGGGCTCTGCTTACCATATATACTTGCTTATAAGTCGAGTAAAACTGCAAACAGCAAAGATCCTTGTCTGCTATAACATAATGTGCCAGCAGATCAGGGTCTATGTTCTTTATTCTACTGATTACTCCTAAAAATACTGCTGAGAAACAGATCTGCTCATACATTATGCAATCGCAGATCTGGATCTGTACAGTTAGCAGTTGGACTCATCTTATAAGCCAGTATATATGTTGATACAATTTGCTTAGCCTTAAAGAGAAGAACTTGTGTTAGGACCATCACCACCACCAAGTTAGGGAAAAGGGGCCATAACTCTTCCAAATGATGATAAGGCATGATGGAGACCCATCTCAACCATGCCAAATCTGATTGCCATTTAACAGACCTTGGTAAAATTAAACTGCAGAACTAAAGTCAGGAGGATGGATTATCAGGTGCTATAACTTCTGTAAATAATGTTATACATGCTAGAAATCAAATTTACCCAAGGTCTTATCAGCATAGTCAGGTGGACAGGCAATCATGGGGAATAACTCCTGTATGGAAAATCATGGGGAATAACTCCTGAAAATGATGTCTTGGAATGCTGATTAAAGTCAAAATTGTGTTGCCTTTGCAGAGATAATATAGAACACATCAGGAAAAAAATTATTTTAAAAAAATACGATATTACAACAGATCTAATTTCTAAACTCAGGTTAACTAATGATATAAAATGACACATGTTCCATCATGGTTTTGAGATCACAGTATTACTTGGGTATTTGGAAATAAATGCAGCAATTTAATAAATTACAAGCTTAAAAGTCAGGTCCAAAACAGACCGAGATCTGCCATCATATTTTTTTATTTACTGATTATTCCTTACAAACAGCACAGACCCAGATCTGCCAGTGCTCAATGTGATGGCAGATCTCGGTCTGTGCAGTCTGCAGTTGGACCTGACTTGTAAGTCTATATGGTAACTCTAAAGTGGAGTTCAAACTAATTAATAAGTAAAATCTTCCCTTCTGTATGCATCATTAGGGTATTTTGTCATTACAGGCTAGTTATAGGTAACAATATTAAATGTACTTTACATATAGTTGAAACATTTTTATCTACTTTAAGAGTACAAATGAAAGGGTCATGTTTAATACTAATTTATTAATTTAGTGTAACATTTTACTGTATGTCTGTCTAAAATTCATTTGATCTGAAATGATTCCATCCAATTAGTGTATTTACAAAGCACTTGGATATTTTTTCCCTTAACATGATTTTACTTCAATAGGCGAACATTTTTAATAATCAAACATCGTCAAACATCTCAAAATAAACCACAGACCACAAGCCTGTCAATAAGAATCCTCAGATATGAAAGAAATCACCATCAAAATAAATCAGTTTATGATCATGGCATATGACAACGATGAACCAACAACAAATTTAAAGTATGTCAACTAACCATTATGCAGTAAATGTTTTCACTGAGAAAAATGGCAGGTTACTAGGCAAATATGGCCTAGCACCTAATCCATCAATTAAACATTTTCAAGCTGTGAAATTCAAATTTTTTTTATATCAAATACAAAAAGTTTATAACAGTAAAATACAAAAGAAATACAAAGTTTTCAAAAACTAAAATACAAAAGAAATACAAAAAGTCCTCAAAACCAAAATACCAAAGAAATACAAAAACTTTTGGGACAAGAAAAGCCAATACCTATTTCTTACATCTTATACCGAATACAAGAGGAATCCTACGTAAATCTTGTTATGCAGTAGTACAAAGTCCAAATTTAACCCAGTTTTAAAAAAAGAATACAATTAAGCAGCTCAAACTCTTTTCTGACCTATAATTGTTTTTGTTACTCTGTATTGCTGTGACTCTCAGCTACATAAAAAGTCATTGTATATACTAAAACAAGTTATCAGTAAACATCCTTAATTTACTATGGTGGTTCATGTATAATATGCACTGTCAGATATGGGTCTATACTGTTGGTCCTACCTATCAGATATGGGTCTATCTTGTTGGTTCTACCTGTCAGATATGGGTCTATGCTGTTTATCCTACTCATCAGATATGAGTCAATGCTGTTTGTCCTAACCATGATTTAAGAAGAAAGTATAGACTTAGATCTGTCCATGCATACATGCACTGTCGGATATGGGTCAATGCTGTTTGTTCAACCAATGATTTCAAGGCAAAATTATAGACTTGGATCAGTCCTTGTATACTGCAGTCAGATATGGGTCTATGCTGTCTGTCATACGGTTTCAAGGCAAAAATTATAGACTTGGATCAGTCCTTGTATACTGCATAGTCAGATATGGGTCTATGCTGTTTGTCATACGGTTTCATGGCAAAATTATAGACTTGGATCAGTCCTTGTATACTGCAGTCAGATATGGGTCAATGCTGTTTGTCATACAGTTTCATAGCAAAATTATAGACTTGGATCAGTCCTTGTATACTGCAATCAGATATGGGTCTAAGCCGTTTGTCCAACCAATGATTTCAAGGCAAAATTATAGACTTGGATCAGTCCTTGTATACTGCATAGTCAGATATGGGTCTATGCTGTTTGTCACACGGTTTCATGGCAAAATTATAGACTTGGATCAGTCCTTGTATACTGCAATCAGATATGGGTCTAAGCCGTTT
The DNA here is from genome assembly GCA_016617855.1 of Megalonaias nervosa. Taxonomy (NCBI): domain Eukaryota; kingdom Metazoa; phylum Mollusca; class Bivalvia; order Unionida; family Unionidae; genus Megalonaias; species Megalonaias nervosa. The sequence continues at coordinate 95,089 of JAECUM010004132.1, read as the reverse complement.
GTCCAACCAATGATTTCAAGGCAAAATTATAGACTTGGATCAGTCCTTGTATACTGCACAGTCAGATATGGGTCTATGCTTTTTGTCCAACCAATGATTTCAAGGCAAAATTATAGACTTGGATCAGTCCTTGTATACTGCATAGTCAGATATGGGTCTATGCTGTCTGTCATACAGTTTTAAGGCAAAATTATAGACTTGGATCAGTCCTTGTATACTGCATAGTCAGATATGGGTCTATGCTGTTTGTCCAACCAATAATTTCAAGGCAAAAGGAGACTTGAATCAGTCCTTGCATACTGGACTGTCAGACTGAAGTCTTTACTCTTCATCTATCTACAGTTTAAAGCCTTAGTGTTGAACCTGATTTCCTGGTACATTATGCATTGCTAGATCTAGGTCATCTGGGTCTATGATGTTTGCAGGTGGATGCATAATATATATGAATACATAGGTATCTAACAAAAATATTATGAGATTTTAGATAAAACAAAAAAGAATGTTTAAGGGCAATTAATCCACTACATAGATACCACCAACTGTCTTCATACTGGAACAAAATAAATACACATTTATTCAAGGTTCCAAGTCCAAAATTCAAGGAGTGAGGGCTCCATCAGTCAAGTAGTAATCCAGATCTTAAATGAACTTGTATCCATTTTCCTCTTGCTGGATGGAGCAGCTTTATGTCAGTCACCTCTGTGTATGGTGATGTCTATGTCAAAAGTGCTGGCTGATTGATTTAGAAAGCTATTGCTTGTTTTGTAATAATGCCCTAATGGCTACAAAACCATACTGGCTAATTCAATCACTGGCATCCATTGCTGAGATTCCAGCTTGGAACTTTACCACATTATTACAAACTACATGTATACTGGCTAATTCTACCATTGACATTGATTGTTGAGATTCTAGCTTGGAATTTTACTGTATCATTACAAATATCTTTGCTAGCCAAGGTTAACCCTATCTACACCTTGGCAGATCAAACATATTTTACTGCTTTGTCCTAGCAACAGCTATTGGATTTCATGAGTTTCCTCCCTTCATATGTAATGCCAACAAACTTATAGCGTGTAACAGCAGTGCATTGTACATCGGCCTAAAATGGTGCAGGCAGTGACTTCAAATGACACTTTGTAAGTTTAATAACAAAAGCATGCCTATGTAACAGAGAAACCATTACAGGTGTATTTGAGTGAAAGGTATTTGTACAAACAAGTTGTGTGCTCCCCTTGTCTCGAACATGTAGGAACAGTGTTCAAATCTGAACAACTTAAATTTGATTGGATGAAGTGGCTTGCCACTGCATTCAACGAAATTCACAGATCCGAAGCACAGAAATATTGGCTTAATCTGCCAAAGTGTAGATGGGGTTAACATATCGGAACCTTGGCGAGCAAAGATGCATTACAAACTACTGGCTAATTTTATCAATTGCATTAATTGTTGAGATTCTAGCTTGGAACTTTACTACATCATTACAAACCATATTGGCTAATTCAATCAATGGCATTGCTTGCTGAGATTTTTTTCCACATCATTACAAGCAAAGGGTGACATGCTTGCTTCTACATTCATTGAAACGAAATGCAAAAACTGTTACAATTGTTTTACTTTTATCCCTTGATTGAGAGAATGCATATTTTTCAATCTGTGTTTAAGGGCACATCAACACGTGAAAGTTATATTGTACTAAGGCAACAGACCCTTTCTGACAATCTTACAACATCCTCAGCCTTGTCATACATGTTACATAGCATTTTAAGAACAAGCTACTGCCTGACATCAGTGTGAAGCAAATAACATGTTGAAACTTTACATGTTGCTCTCATGCATTTTAGTGAATTCAGCTTGAAATGATTATCCATTTAGTTCATTGGGTCAAATTTTTATTGGTCCTTTTTCCTTTTTTTAATAGATGTGTCAATAACTTGTTCTCTATATACCAGGTGCCTTGTCACTCCCTGCCCATCAACCCAACCCAACCCCCAGACAAGTCATTTTACTGTATTGAATATTAAGTTATTGACTTATGTTTCAAAGGGATATTTCAATTAGATATTTTATTTAAAATAAGGCTATGAAGTTAGTATAACCATATATATTACTTTCTTCATTAATATGCATAAGATTGCCTTGTACGAGAGTCAATCAAGTAAGAAGATGCATCCACGCCCAGGTCAATATAATCTATTGCCAGTCACAAAGATGGTGACAGCTATGTTTTCCTCATGATTTCTTGAGGAAATCGGGGGGTGGGGTATTTTCTAAATAATACACAATTTAAGTTACAAAGAAAATACATACCTAACATATTTATTCTTTAGCAACATTATCGACAAGAACTCTCTGAAAATGAACTGATGTTCTTCAGTATACCAGTAGTAAATGGCTACCTTCCTTTAAAATGTCACCCCTACTCTCCAAACATAATCTTTTGACATATTCTACCTGATATTTGTACTTCTAACCATAAACACTCACATGAAAGTCACATCCAACTCCATGCAACATTGACCCTGATATGTCAATACATAATGTGCTGGCAGGTCAGGATCTATGCTGTTTGTTCTACTAATTACTCCTATCAAACTGCACATTATACAACAGCAGATCTGGATCTGTGCAGTTTACAATTGGACTCGACTTACAGGAAAGTACATATGACATTTCTCCATTACCAATCATTAACGCAAAGGTTAAAATGAAGATTGTTCAAATAAAATTTCCAGACCCCCATGAAAGAAAACAGCTTATTTATCAATATTCTTCTTCTTCTTTTCTCTCTCGAATATTTCCCACAATGATTTTATGTTTAAATCTCTCATCAGGCTTAGAAGGATGTGTCATAATTTTGTAACTTGCAATATGATTGGAAGAAAATTTCTAATTAGCAATTCCCACATAGCTCTTTATCATACTTCGTGGTTGGAGACATTTTACTCAATGGATCCAGATTTTCTTGCCTTTCTTCTTTTAACAAGAGTCCCTTGATGGGATTGATGCTCTACTGTGTCAAAAGAATTTCCAGGAATTCAAGATAAAACCATTTCCTCCTTTCAACTGCTGAGTGTTGAAACCAACACAGATACTCTTCAGTGATAACAAGAATTTCAAATTAGCTGCTGTTGTGGACAGATAGGATGTCTGATTGGTACCGCTTACATATAGGGCAAAGTAGATATCCTTCAGAGTCTTTCTGTCATAATGATCATCCATTCAGAAGGAGTAGTGACTATTAAGATTTTCATGACAGCCATCATGGCAGCCATATTGGATGTATAACTGGCACCATTTTCAATTAGAGCCAACAAGGCATCATAAGAAATCTACTGGTGAAAATCCCATGCTGATATGGCCCTCAATTTGGAAGTACAGAAAACAATACTTTCCAGATAGCCACAATGGTGGCCATATTGGCAGTTAGTTATTTTCATTTAGGACCAAGTAAGAACCAAAAGAACTCTTTTCAAGAAAACCCATGTCAAAATGACTTTGCCTTTAAGAAGAGAAGCAAAATCATGATTTTCAGGATGACCACATATTGGACATCAAATCAGCACTATATTAATTAAAGTCAACAAAATATTATAACAAGTCTTTTACTGAAAATCACAGGATGATGTGACCATACATTCAGGAGAAGTAGTAATAACAAGATTTTCAAGCAGTCGTATTTATCCACCAGATCAGCACCATTTTCATCTTGGATCAAACCAACATCATAAAAAGTCTTTTGTTGAAAACCCCATGTCAATATGGCTTTCTGTTCGGGAGGAGTAGAAAGATTTTCAAAATGGTACTGTGGCAGCCTTATTAGACCAATTGACATCATTTTCATACAGGACCAAGTAAATATCATAAGAAATCTTTCAGTGAAAACCTCATGTTGATACAACCATGAAAACCTCATGTTGATACAACCATCCACTCAGGAATAGTGGTAATAACATGATTATCAAGATGGTCACTGTGTGATGGCCATATTGGATTTCAGATTGGCACCAAGTTCATTTAAGACCAACTGGACAACACAAGAAGTCTTCTTGTAACAATCCTATCTCAATATCACTTTCTGTTCTGAAGAAGTTACAATAAGATTTTAAAGATGACTGTCATGGTGTCATGGTGGCCATGCTGAACCCCAGTCAGCACCATTTTCATATTGGGCCAACTAGATATCAACAGAAGTCTTAGTGAAAACCACATGCTGATATGACCATCCATTCTAGATTAGTAGCCATTACATGATTTTCAAGATGCAGCCATACTGTATTAACCATACTTGGCATGCAAGCAACTCCATTTTCATCTAGGACCAACTAGACCATGGGATACAAGTCTGTGTAAAGTTTCATGGCAATTCTCCAATTGGTTTAGGAGGAGCAGCAATGACAAACTTGGACACTGTTTAATGGACAGACGAGTCATGCTGTGGCAGCCATATTGGACCCCTGATCCTTTACATTTAGGACTAACAAGATATTGATATGACTATCTATTCAGGAGTAGTGACCTGAAGAATTCAAGATGTCTACCATGGTGGCCATATTGGACATCACATGGGCATCGTCTTAGTGAAAACTCAATGTTGATATGACTCTCCATTCAGGAGCAGTAGCAATAAGATTTTTTCAAGATAGCAACCATGAAAAGTGTTTTGTACTATCCAAATCACAAAAAGACTCCCTTTTTGGCATCATACACCTAAGATGTTGATCTTCTCCTGGGCTTAATGATGCATTTGAGATGAGCCATGCATGAAGATGGAGAATCTGTAATTGAGAAGATCACTGAACCACAATTGCTGGGGCCACAGAGAGGCAATCAGAAGGAACTGAGCCATGTAGTACCTGACTTTGTGCAGGACCAGCAGTATCATCCTGAAGGGTGGGAAAGCATAAGGAAACAGATGATCCCACTTCTGGCTGAAAGCATCCACTGCCCTGGCCCTCTGGTTGAGGACTGGAAAAACATAAAAGGGGAGCTTGTTGTTCAGCTTGGTGGCAAACACATCCATAAAAGGATTTCCTAAAAGATGGAACAAGAAGTCTGCTACAGGCTAGCCAAGCAACCATTCCGTAAGGACTATCTTCCCTTTCCTTGACATATCGTCCACCAATTTCTTACTTCCTGCTGGGAATGTGGCAAACTCAACGGAAGATTCCTTCTGAAGTTTCCCAGCGAAGTTCCAAACTTCCATGGAGAGACAAGGTGCATGTGTACCTTTTGGTCTCCCGAGATAAGCTACCACCGACATGTTGTCAGAGGAGGTCATCATGCAGAAACCTTTTATTTGGTGTACACACCCCTGAAGGTCTAAGAACACTGCCCTCATTTCCAAATTCTTGATGTGGATAGTAGATTCTTCCTGAGACAATGAATCCTAATGAATGCACCACCTTGAATCTGATGTGTCTGCAAACAGGTAAGAGTGGCTGGGTTACATGGAGACTCCGGCCACAATCAGGTCCTGATTTGCCCACCTAATCAGAAGATGGTGGAAATCCTGTCCCAGAAGAAGGCTCTCTCTCTCTCACTGTATAGTCATTTGTAATTAAACATGCATTTCAGCTTTACATCATATTCAGTAACTTTAGACTCTTTCTCCATCTAAATTTAAGAAACTTCTGTGCAGGTGCTATGAAAAGAGACCTCATTTGTTCCAAAGTAGGTAATCCAATCTATAATACAAAGCAACGTCCTAAATAGTAAACTCTTTGTCTTATTTCATCTATAAACTTAAATATTGCTTTCACTAAGTAAAATTCTACATTATTGAAAAAGAAATTGTGTCAAGGATTTACTGAAATAAAAATTATAAATTATTTATTTTAACATCTGCAACATTCATTTACTGAAATGTGCACTTGGTCAAAAGATAGCAATCCTTATTTTGGTTCCAGAATGACTGGTAAACCAGTGTTTTGCTTCACATATAGTATTGAACCTAATTCTGGTTGATAACTGTTATATATTCAACATTCTTTTCACCGGCAATGGCATCTTTCTCATTTGTTTCCATGCCACACCTGAATCAGTTCTTTTTCACTGACTTTTGGTCTTCAGTGTGGGCTCATGTTTTCTACTGCTCAATTGGAGATGATGTAGTATTGTGCCAATTACATATCAGAAACAACCTACTCATGAATACCTCTTAAAGGGTGAACCTTGACACGTGTGCACAGCCTACCAGGGTCCACTTGCAAACATGCTGACTTCAACTCTGAGAGTCAAAGGTCTTTTGTGTGAGATCAATAAAAAAAACTTCATGATGATCTACCACCAGCAAAGATCTTCAACGTTTTGATACAGCAAGGTATATAACAAAGTATGACAACATATTTTAAGGATCTAACACATTATCTTTAATTTTAAAAACTTTTACAAAATCATTAAATCTTCACCTTTGAACTAAGTCATGACGTTTACATTTATTTTTGGGCTTCATTTTCCCAGAGGGTTTTTTGGCAATTATTTATATTTACATTTTTAGAATTTTACTTTATTTATTATCAAATAGCCAGTATTGTGATGATGTGCTGTTAGGCAATAAAATTACTATTAGCCTCCTTTTATTAGCTAAGGTTGGCAACACTGGCAACATTTGCCTGTTGTTAGAGAAACATATACAGAATACAGTTTAAATGAATGCAGCTTACACAGGTGGCTGTATAAAGCTATGATTACAGTTTACACAGATGGCTGTAGAAAGCTATGAATGCAGCTTACACAGGTGGCTTTGTAAAGCTATGAATGCAGCATACACAGGTGGCTGTATAAAGCTATGAATACAGTTTACATAAGTGGCTGTGTAAAGTTATGATGAATACACCGGAACAATGAAGAGAAGGAAAAAAAAAACCATTTCTTAACGTATTTGTTATGAATCAGGTCCAGCCACGAACTGCACAGATCCAGATTTGATGTTGCATATTGCACAGGCAAATCTGGGTCTATACAATTTACTAAAGTGTATTTTTTGGTTCATTTCATCATCATCATCAATCCCTTAACCTAAGAGGTCAATGGGGCATCACAGTTGACTTTACAACCAATTCTCTCCATCTTTACCTGTTCTCCACTGCCCTTTGGGAATCTCCAAATTCCATGTCTGTGGACAGGCATGGGATTTGGTTCATTTATTCATGTTAAACTAAATATTACTTGTTGTTCAGTGGCGTAGCAAGAAATTCTGTCCCCCACCCCACTCCACCTGCAAAACTTATTCTGAGTCTGCCTTCCAATGAAAATCATTGCTGTATGGGAAATTGGGCCCCCTGCTCTTGCAGGGGTAGTTTGGGTGGTTGCTACATCACTGTTATTGTTCTAAAAGTTAACACTAATGTAAAAATAACTCTATTTAATCCTGATTGATGAATGCTCTGCACCTTAACTAAAATTAAAACTTGAAGATGAAAATGGACTATTACAACGTTAGCCATGTACAAAACTGGGTCAAGAAAAAAGGATCAAGTCTAATCATTCAAAATAAAATGTAGAATGAATTGTTTTTAATACACACTGATTTCATTGTGACATCACAACATGCAACAATCAATCCAGTTTCAAATAGATCACACCTTCAGGTTGATTCTTCCAACAATGTGCACACACTTTAACAATGATTCTGAGTATGTATATTTCAGGGCATGTATAAGATGGCCTTATGAGTAATGAAATAAAGTGATAATGTAAAACATTGCCATTTAAATGCATTGGTAATCAAATGGTTAAAAATGACACCAATTTCTGAAATAGTTGTGTAATGAAGGCATTCATGACTAGTATGACTTGTACCTGAGATTTGCAACTTTGATAAAGGTTGGCTTGCCCATGGCGAGCTGACCAGGAACAAAACAGTCCACAATGAGTATTAAAAAAAATATAAGATCTTAAAAATATGGGATATTTTAAGGAAATCACGTTATATTTATTTAAACTTTTGTTTTCTTTTCATCTTGGTTGACACCTTAAAACCATATGCTGATAATTAAAACCATAAAAAAAATATATGTGTAAATAATACATATAGATAGATCTGTAGATGAGAAAGGTTTTAGAATACCAATCTAGTTAGAAGAGAAAAAAAAATGTACATGTATATGGACAGGTAAATGGATAAGCTGAAAAGGATTGAAATAGCTATACTGAGAGAGAGAGAGAGAGAGAGAGAGAGAGAGAGAGAGAGGGAGAGATGTTTATGAAAACTTAAACAACCAATACAAATATTCTGTCCAGGGATACTCATTATTCTAGTGACTGGAACTTTTTTGTACATTTCACAGCATTGTACTGTTTATTTTTCTTTAAAAAAGGCTCTTTAGAGCATTTTCTTAATGATTTGTTGGAAATGATTTAAATCATCTGATTTGAATCAAAGAATCCTGTTAGAGCTAGAAACTTTATCAAGTTTCCTTTTTTTGTTGCCTAGAAAAGAAAGCAGACTCATTCACCTCATGAACTACATATACAATAATGAAAGCTAGTTTGTAATGATTTATTTATACTCACAACTAAAGAATTTGTGAACACTTTTTCATCCATTTACTTAACAATTATCATCTAGTCACCTTCAAATCAGTGACATGCATCAAAATATTTGACATGCCAACTTTTAAGATTGAGAGCACTTACTTTTTATTCAATGTAACTTTTTGCCAAGCAGTAAGTATCAGTCATTAATATAATTATCACATAAATAACAGACTATAAACACTGCTTGTCCTGTATTTTCAGTACATCAGTTATGCTTTAAATGAAATCCCCCTAGTGGTTAATCATTAGAGAAAAAATTATCAACAGTTAACACCTATACACCTTAAATTCGGCAACATGCATCAAAACAACCTCTGACATGCCAACTGTTCAGTCAGCAAGCTCAAAAACTCTCCCAAGCTAGGTTAGAACAATAAGACAGTTAATCCCAGATGTGTACAAATATTATGATTACAATGAAACTGACAAGTTAAAATATAAATATTTATTCCTCATTTGTCAAAATTTACTTTAAATTGTAAATATTCACAGTATAAGGAATTTGTGAGAAAATGCAAGATTGACATTGATTACAAGATGGAAATGACATCTGACAGATGAAAAAAACTACACCTTTAAAAATGGCTCTCTTGATTTAAGTCTTATCACTGAATCCGCAAGCATTTTACACAGGTGAAAATGTTTTGATCTAGAGTAGTAAATCGGTACAAAAAATTCAAGACAGTAGTCTTGCTTGATAATGGACTATCCTGTCAAACCTCTAAGACCTATACTTACATCTGCCTGTTGTGCTGCAATGGTTTGGAGGTATATTCTATCAAGGTCAGGATTTCTAGCTACTGCCATGGTTGCAGTAATAAAAAATCCCTGGAAAAATTCAAGTTGCCTCCCTTGAATTCATGATGGTGGTCTCATCCACAGTCAAAGAACAGCTTGAACAGAATCATGGGCAGTGATCAGGACTCACCCTTTGTGCACAAACAAAAAACAAAAAATTACAGTCACTCAATTACTCATAGAAGATTTATGACAAGATTCTTGACACAAGGATGAATGTTATTGTATGTGATGACCTCTATTAAGAGACCAGTGTACATGTCCTGAGAAAAATGTTGCTGGCAAAAGGTGTGGTGTCTCAAGAATTCAAGTTTTACCATGTAGTTTCATATGTCTGAATTCACCATTATATAATCACTATGTAACTGTCAAGTGTCACACATTTTGTACAGAAATTACTCTCAAAAGCACATCCTGAATTTTCTGACTCATTCTTTAAAACAAATGTCTGTCATGTATTTTTAACTAATGATTTTTATGATTTCCAAACTCTCTCTGGTAAATTTCCACACCTGTGCAATGAGATTGCTGAAAACAGAATGACCGTGACGTTATTTGGAATCAAGTTAACCTCTATTCTGCCTCTCCCACAGGTCACCAACCTGGAAGCTGCTCCCTCCTGGAGATGATCTAATCTCTGACAATTAAGGATCCTTGACAGCTCTGACACTACTCTGATATGAAACCTCAAATGAAAACACTACGATAGTCATACAGCCTCAGAGAAACCTCAAAATGAAAATACTACCATAGTCATACAGCCTCAGAGAGCTGTTTTTCATGGACTTCTAACAGTTTTCAAGTATTTTTATTTTATGGAAATTGAACTGTCTCCATATTTATTATGTTTATCACTGCATAAACTTCTAGAAAAGTAAAAGAAAAAAATAACATACCTAATTTGCATGCCACTACAGCAAAGGATGCTACTCCAACTGGTAACTACCTCTGTTGTGTTATTTGATCAACCTGATTATATTTATTCATTCTTTTTGGAGAATAAGTAAATAAAAAATGAATTTAGAAAGTAATATATTTTATTCAGTTTTAGCTTTATTCTTTCTTCATATAATTTCAAGGAGGCTGAGGAAAAATTCAAAGAGTTTTTCAACAAATTCAAGGATTTTTAAGGGATAAAACCAATGTTTTTCAAGGTCCCACAAATTCAGGGATATTTCAAGATTATAAAAACCATGACTAATGGAATGAGGAATTACACTAACATGGCTGATGCTAGGCACACTTAAATACAGTACGAATCCATGACCACATATGATAAGAAAGCTTCATCGGATTCCAGTTCTTCACATAATATGCCATGTGTACACATAAGTTTTCGAGTTTTACACCGCAGAACACTTTACCATGTATACCCACTTATTATAAGTCAAGTCTAACTGCAAACAACAAACATCCTGATCTGCCATAGCATAATGCCCCTGCAGACCATGGTATATGTTGTTTGTTCTACTCATTACTAAAAAAAACCTGTACACAATCAGATCTTCTGGCGCATTATGCACCAGCAGATCTGGATCTGTGCAGGTTAACATTGGACTCAACTTATAAGCAAATATATATTATAATTAGCAGTGATTTCCCAGAGAGTCCCAAGTCTGCCAGTGCAATGCTGAACACAAGTACATCCAAAGCAAGATAATCAATTAAAATGTTTCAACTTGATCATCTCATGAACAGATAACAATCAGAGGAACTCACTAAATTTCTGCAATGCTTTCCTACATGTATGACAGTAGTAGTTGGATGAAGTCAGAAAAATGATTGTCATGGGCTAATATATCTGTTTAGATGGTTGACCATCATGACACAAGTGAGATTTATGCATTCTTATAAGGTGTCACACACGAAATGGGGGTGGGGCTGGGATTTTCTTTCCATCCAGGATCATTTTTTTCATTTACCTGAAGTATCTTTTTTCAACTTTCAACTAATAATTAGTTCTTTTCGTTTCTTCTTTAAGTGTGTGTGTGAATTGGATTTTTAATGTAACTATAACAATTTTTTTTTCAGTCATATCGCTACAATGTCTGCAGTGTGGCAGTTTATAGTGATGTCTAGCACTGGGGCATCCTGCTACAGACATGTAGCATGATGTCCCACCCAGTCACATTATTCTGACACCAAGCTGACCAGTCCTAACGCTAACCTCTTAATGCTGAGCGCCAAGCGAGGCAGCTGTCAGTTAGGCTTTGGTATGACGCGGCCGGGGGTCGAACCCACGACCTCCCGCAGCCGAGGCGGACGCTCTAACCACTAGGCCACTGAAGTGGTCTTTCTTTTGGAGTAAAAATCAGAGCAAGCTATGTTATGATCATCTGAATTTGGGAATTACAATTGTGTTAAACATGTCAAACTAGAAAAAACGTAACAAAATAATTTTATGTGATTTATCATCTTATCGTATAAAACGGCGTTAGTCACCAAGATCAATCACAGGCTTTTGAAACCAATAACTGTAGTAAGAAAATGTCAGACTATCTGACAAAAAATAAAAATATTTTTAAAACAACAACAAAAAACCCTAACAAATAAATAAATAAACGGCATCCACTTATACTGAGTATATGGCTCGAATTAAATGACTAGGTTCGTCGGCATAGTTTCCAAATTTACCGCCGAATCATTCTTGCACTTTATTTATTTATTTTATTTTTTTTTTTTTTTTTTTTTTTTTATAGTAGTGACTGTATACATTATCAACCATAGTCTAATTTAGCCTAAAATACAATGTCAACTGATGCCCTGATTCAGAAACCTCATTTTGTTTACACCAGTAATTGGTTCATATATGCAAAAGGACAACTGTCAATAATTCAGCGATAAAAAAATTACGCTCGCATGATTTCTTGCGGAATACAAGTATTGCAATGTACATTACCTGTCTGCTTTCTATTGTCCCCTTTAGAATTCACATAAACTACTTATTGATGATTCTCTGAACATCTAAACCGTGAAAGAAAACAGTCGCCCCAAAAGATGACCCGGATAAGCAATGATCCTCTACAGGCATCGAGAACCAGCATCTGAGGGTTAGAGGTCAGCTATTTTTAGCGCTGGTGTTACACTATTATAGTCTATTTCTTCAAATTTATTTGAAATATTTCTTTTTAATAAAAACGACTGAAATATTAAAGTATATGTAAAAATGACAAAGGATCAAATGTTGCTACATTTATTCTATTATAATATTAAAGTGAACGCCAATGTGGTCATGTAGATGTTTTTACTGAAATTAAATTAAATATTAATTGTTGTCCTATGATATAGTTTAACCAAAGTCGAATCAATCCTCATTGTTGAATGTTCGGCACATTAAATGTCACGAAAATTATTGATCGCGTTGGACTTTTACAGTGGTAGCCAGCTACTAAACTGGCTCAAGAATGGAGGACGTCAAATCTATCATAAACAACTATTAACAGGGTAATACGATATTTTTGTTTTTGGTGTTGTTGTTGTTATTATTATTATTATTATTATTATTATTATTAATTTTTCTTTTTTAATATTTAACACGCAGCTTTCACTGTGACATCACAGCGCGCGATATTGAATTCGATTTGTACTGGATCACACCTTGAGGTAAGAAACATACAAATTAACATCTGTTTTATTCCGAGTGGGCGGAAAGAACGAGTTTGATACAGCGCAAGAATATATCGAGGTAGTCAGGCCGAGACGCATGTTCCTACGCTGTATCAAAACGAGTTTTTTTCACCGACTCGATACAAAACACTTACTGGTATGTAGTTTTGTATTTATTACATATCTTCTTTTATTCACACATTCTTTTTTCAATTCGTTTAATGTATACTTTTAAAAAAATAAGTAAGCATTTGGTGTTTTATAAAAGACATTAAACATCCCTTTGAAAATTCCCCACGTGTGCAGGGCTGCTTTAGCCACTAGGCCAACTAGGGTGCCAAGATTTGTGGGCGCCAAAAAGCTGTGCCCGAAAATTTATTTTAAGATCCATGCTATGTTGTGCAAAGCGAAAACAATTAACAATGTCAACACTGTCCGGTTATTCATTCATTGTCATTAAATAGGTTGACTAAATAATGAAATTAAAAATTATCAAGCCGAATATGTATTAATACTAATGAACAATGCCACATTATGCAGTATTAATTTTTTAAAGTTTATAAAAAGCGATGCCACGAGGGTGGGCGGGGGTGGGGCGCAAGGTGGACGGTTCGCCTAGAATGCAAAAAATACCCATGCAACGGCCGTGCACGTAGGTAACCGGGCCTCACTAGGTTGAAATACACTATTCAATTGTGTCATCGGTCTATATGCATTGCTGATACATGTATGGATTTCCTCGTTAACTTTTAAAAATGTTGCATGTAACATATGAATGGATTTAACTGCAGTCACACGCAAGTGATTTTTTATCTTGCTTCTCAAATGGAACTTGCTGAATAGACACTCTGCTTCCAATCAAATTTCAGAGACTAATAATTAGTATATACATTCAATTTTGTATAGAAAGCATGTTAAATTGCAATATATTAAGAGTCTATATTTTCGTATTTTCGTTTCATACAAGAAGTTATTGATGATTTGAAGTGAAGGTGGTGATTTTAAGTATATGTTTTAAGAAATCGAAGATTCAATCTCTAACATGCGGACAAGATTTGTAATATTCATTTGGATATTTTTAACAAGAAAACTCTACAACAACAGTGAGCTGTTTTCTTCCCTTTATTTTCTACTTGAACAGTCACAAGAAGTTAGCATGTAAACAAACATATACTTCATCGCATGTGCTACAGTGACGAAAAAGTATCAACGACATTGTAATAAGGTGCAATTCGTCTAAATTTGCGTCAATATCAAAACGGCTGTTGTTCTCTGTGATATGTTCCAGGCTGGGTGTGCAATTCGGAAATTTGGTAAACGGATTGAATGTTACAGGACAAAAAGTCACAAATACCACAGGAGTCTGCAGTTTTATCAATAAAGCACGACGAAATTTCTGACAACATGAAATCACCTTATCGGTATTATAAATTATAATTTATAATACCGATAAGGTGATTTCATGTTGTCAGAAATTTCGTCTTGTTTTATTGATAAAACTGCAGACTCCTGTGCAAATACACATGAGACAGGACAGGACAAAAAGTCGGTTTGTATTATCATAGGCATGCAGGACAAAATGGCAGAGTTTGTATTGTCATGGTAATGGCGGGCATGCAGGACAAAAAGTCACAGGACATAAAAGACACATTGTAAATATTTATTTTTTAAATTTTGTTATTAAAATCGTTATATTCTGTTATTTTTAATTATTACTATTAATGATAACAGCGAATTGATGGCTTCACAAGAAAAGGGTAATTGTTTAGCAACTGAACTCTTAAGGGCAAACTGTAAAACAAGCATATAACATTGAAATCACCGAGGTTATTTAAGGCTTCCTCTTAGACAAGAAAGAATATAGCTTTGATAAAACATTAAATTACATTTTGGTTTCAATCACTAATTACATTTTAAACAAGTATGTTAATAAAATTAAGCCTTTTCTTGTGCTAAAAGGGTTTACTTTCCATGGTTTCAAATAAAAACCTATGAAACAATTATAAAAAATCCAATTTTTTTTCATTCCCAAGTTTCTTAGAGGTGTTGCTATGAACATTTGACTGGCAAGATATACAGCAATGCTCCAAGAATTCAATATTTAAAATCGTTAACTAACTTTTGAAGTAGCAGTGACAGTTATAACAATGTGATTATTTTGTTAGTACTATGCATACTCTTATTTTGTTGCAAACTGAAATAAAATATCTTGAAAATATTAAAAATCATACGGCCGATACTTTGTTTATTATGTGCCTATCTCAGAGAAGAAAATACAGTTGATTGTGTCGTTCATATAAAAACCTGCACCATTACAAAATTCAAAGTGTGACTTTATGTCTTGTGTCCTGCATGTAACTCATAGTAGTGAAAATTTAAAGTGTGACTTGTTCCCTTCTTTCCAATAAACTGATTACGCAAATTGGCCACTTTGCTGTATTCTGCTGGGGGGGGGGGGATGGTTGGTTTTGTTGAAGGGGGGGGGGTCTCGTTGACGATGAATGGCAGTACTTACTAAGTCTGGATTTAAGTCGCTTGTCGAACAGGAACAAGATCCCCAATTTCCTGTTTGTTCCAGAGGGCTATTAGCGAAACTGAAGTCATACAAGTACCAGTTTGTAAATTTTGTTAAAAATGGGATCCTTGTGAGATAATGGAGACTACCTGAGGTGACGAGTGGTAGGTGGGCTATCAAATTGTCGTTCCGAAGCCATATCCACGCAACATTCTTTCTTTAGTAATGAAAATCCTTTGGCTAGTCATTTAGGAATCTGCGCGACTTATCACAAGAGCTTGAATCATTTTTATTGGCTGAGAATTAAAAGTGGTGTTTCTAAATACTGTAGATCTTGTCACACTTGCCAAATGGTGGGAAAACCCAACTAGAAGTTACGTAAGGCTCATCTACAGCCTATCTCTGCATTTGACGAACCATTTAGCAGAATAATGGTAGACAGTGTTGATCCCTTACCTAAGACCCAAATCAGGCTACCATTACTTGTTGGCCATAAAAGTGCGCCCACAAGATTTCCAGAGGTAATTCACGTGAGAAATACTAAACTAAAACAATTGTTAAAGATTTGATGAAGTTGTTTTTTTTAAACACTTTTTCTTCCCAAATCTGATCAGCTTGTCTGGAGTTTTCCAAGAAGTTATGCATAAATTAGATATCCAACAGTTTACACAGGGGCTCGTATCATTGCTTACAATTTAACTATCAGCATTTCACGTACTATATAATAATACTTGTATTCAGCTTAACACCAAGAAAGCCGAGGGGCTTTAGAAAGATTTCATAAATCCTGGAAGAATATGGGAATCAGCTCAAGAATAATTAGCATTTAGTCCGTTTGAGAAAAGTCTTCAAAATTAAGATTCCAAGAGCAATATTCTTGATTTCAAACGTAAGTTGTCAAAGGTTTTTGAAGTAGCAAGAACTAATCCTCACTGTACTCAGTCAAAATTTAAATTATGGCATGGCAGAAATACAAACGAAAGACGTTTTCAGCCAGGTGATTGAGTACTAGCACTCCTGCCCATACCTCAAAATCCTCTTCAGCCTAAGTATTGTCGTCCTTATACAATTGAAAAGAAAGTAAATAACTTAAATTATACCATTAACACTCCTGGGAGGAGGAAACAGCAACAACTTTTTCCTATAAATATGTTAAAGGAGTATGTTGATAGAGATAGCCATGTTAATCATTTAAATAATTTAACTTTACCTGTCCCACACAGTGAGGAGTTAAATGATGGCATGCAATCTGACTGGTGATTTTAGATTAACCAATCTTCAGAATTCAGAAATATTAAACAATCTGGACCAG
Organism: Megalonaias nervosa; assembly: GCA_016617855.1. NCBI lineage: Eukaryota > Metazoa > Mollusca > Bivalvia > Unionida > Unionidae > Megalonaias > Megalonaias nervosa. Next base: position 78,317 of record JAECUM010004132.1, on the reverse strand, counting down.
AAACTTTCACATATACAGCCCACAAGAAAAGAGTTAACTAAAACAGCTATTATGTGAATATGAGCACGTTTCCAGATGTTCCAAAACGAATAAAATTTACCATGAGGCTGAAACAGCAGATTATACACTGTGAAACGGCATCTTTACATAATGAAGCCTCTCAAGCAGGAACGTTTAAAAAAGAAATTAAATATTTGCTGGAGAATGATTTTATTGAACTAAGTAAAAGTATCTAGAGTTCATCATATATTCTTGTGCCAAAACCAGATAATACTTTCTGTATGTGTACTGACTATATAAAAGTCAACAGTACAGTTTTGTAAACAACATTGTTTACCTTTCTCTGACTGAAGGATAAATGTTAGGATTATTATCTTAAAACCGAGTCAAAGACATTGTGTTTCTGTGTTCTTTGATATAATTTTAGTAACAGACCTTCCAATTATACTAAGATTTTATCTTGTAAACATTTGGAACCCTCTGAAATGAAATTTTTAATTAAGTAATATTTTTTTTATTTTTTGAAAATGCTAATTGTGACCTAGGTCAGGTAGGAGTATAAAATCTTGTTTACTGGAAAATGTATTTATTCCTGCAATAACATCTGAAGCAGAAATAGTCTTATTGTTGTGTCCAGTATTTCATATGGGCTAGAATTTATTTATTTAAATTATTCACTGGAAATGCAAAGTACTCATCTAAAATAATAGTCTTGGAAACAAAGACTTGGATTTATAGTGACATTCAAATAAGGATATATTCTTGGATATTATTATTGTGATTCAACAAAAGACTGTTGGCATATCATTACTCTTCAGGCCATCACTGGCACGTCAAAACTTTTGGAGTTGGATTTATTTTGGAATACCACTAAATTTTCCGAACTTTAATCATTAGGACTGTGTTAGAAATTCTAGGATTATTTTGATTTTAATTTGCAATGCCATAAGTTGTTTTTATTACATTTTCACTTGTATTTTAGGGAAAGAAATTGTTGGCTGAATTTTACAAATCTTGTTGGTTTTTGCTGTTTTCTGTTATTTTAAGACCGTAGAGTCGTAACAACAGTATGTGCAAAATCTACCCCCAAGAAAGGATTTTGTAAAATTTTGACAGTGGTTCATATCAATTTCTAATCTACTTAGGATAAAACTGTATATAAACTATGTAACTTTTATAATATCTCAACAAATCATGATTGTCCATCTATGCAAAGGGTTGTTGATCCACACCCCTTTACACACACACACACACACACACACACACACACACACACACACACACACACACACACACACACACACACACACACGTTACATATCACACAGGGCCAAGGGTGACTGAGTGGTCTAAAGCATTCACCTTTACCAAATGCTGCCATCACACCATTGTCAGCATTGGTTCAAGACTCGAGCTCGGCTAATGTAGGTATGTGAGAAAGTTTTCCTGGATTCTTCCTCCACCAGTTATACCGGCTGCCATAAATAGCCCATCATGTGTTGAAAAATGGTGTTAAACCCACAACAACAACATATCACACAGCAAATAAGTCTTTCCAAAAGCATGGATCAAAAATAGATCATGTTGGTCAGGGAAATAATAGATAGGAACGAAAAATGACAAACAACAGTGCAAAGCTGGTGTGAAGCCAGCCAAAAGGCTTTCAGACTCTACTGATTCCTTCTTTAAAGGCACAGAACCACAAAAGACGATTACACAAAGAAAACCAGAAAAAATATAAAACCATAAGTACAACACAGAATCTACATTATGTTTGCTGTAGACATTTACATAGACGGTACAATGTTTACTGTGAAGTAAAATACTGAAAACATGTAACTTCAGAAGCTGAATGTAACATAAAAACAATTTTTGAGGTGGGGGGCATTCATATTTTTTCACATTTTTTTGGCAGTAGGAGATGGATTCATGGAATTGTGGCTACCATATCTTTAGACACTAATTTTTCCTGCTGCAAGGCAGAAATATGATAAACAAGTTAACTGTCAGTGCCATGACACTGTAAATTTCACTAATATGTATCATAAATAACATATCAATCTCATTGTCATACATAACAAAGTCAAACTGACATGGTTTTAAAGATATCCAACCATACTGTAACATGTTCAAACAGTTGTTGAAAGTAAACTTATGCCTCAAAACTTAAAGTGCCAACCATATTGTAATAGGTTCAAACAGTTCTTGAAAGTGAACTCAAACAACCAGCCATACTGTAACAGCCTCTAACAGTTGTTGAAGTGAACTTCAGCCTCAGAACTCAAACAACCAACCATACTGTAACAGCCTCAAACGGTTGCTGAAGTGAACTTCAGCCTCAGAACTCAAACAACCAACCATACTGTAACAGGCTGAAACAGTAGCTGAAAGTGAACTCAAGCCTTGGAACTCGAACAACCAACAATACTATAACTCAAACAGTTGTTGAAAGTGAAATTAAGCCTCGGAACTCAAACATGAGAAATCCATCTCTCAATGTCACTGAATTTTTCAGGAATGTGTTTAATAGTGGACAGCACTTTTCTGGCCATCAAAGTGTAAATTATCTGATTTCATTTTATCCCAAACACAAACACAACTGAAATAAAATCAATGACATGCAAGATAATGAACACAAATACATTATTGTTGCCTTCATTTTATTCTGGTTTGGTTATCACCACAAAGTTATTTTCTTAAATCTGAACTTGGTTACATCAAACATGGATAAACATGCCTTTTCAAAGTATTTTGTAATATTTTGTTCTGCATACAGTACATTTGTGGTTCCTTACTTTGAAAAATAAAAAATTAACAAAAGAAAAAAGAAATAAAACTACAAATATTCAAATGAGTTGAGATAAATAAATAAAAAATCTAACAAGGAAAAATGCTTGATACTCTACAAATCAGCAATAAAAATAAAAGTTCAATGAAAAAATCAAATTTTCATCAGCTGGATGTGTCATTATTATTATATAATATTTGTAACCAATCTAATTAAAGTTTAGCTTCTTAGTTATTTCGTGCTTTTATGCTATAAAGTCAAGACTAGATCAAAATGTTTCCCAAACAAATTAAATATTGCCAGTTCTATGCTTATTTAGTACTTAATACAGACCATACTGTGAATTTATTCTCCCTGCACTTCAACAAAGAGCAGAGATTTTGTCTTTTTCCTAATGTGTCAGTCTCTCCGTTATTTACAAAACTCATCAGTGTTTTCTTTTCCACACACCACTTAGACAATTTTTAATTAACTTTGTAGATTTGATGGCTGGTTTGTGTAGATGTGCAACATGGTTTTAATTTTTTCCTCAGTCCCACTTTCAAGGATATTTCTTAATTTTCTTAAAAATAGTAACTGAGTTCATTGTCACTTCTCCTGCAGTGTTTGGAGGATTTTAATGAAACTCTGTAGGTACCATGTGTCATTAGCATAGACATACAATAAAGTTTAACTTCTTCTGGACATTTTTTTTATAAAAGTTGTCAAAAATACTCTTATACTTGAAAACTGCAAAGAAGATTTTAATGAAAACTTTGTAGACTAGATATATGGTTGATAAAGATTTGCAATGTGTTTTTCTTTTTTTCCATTTTTGGGGATAGTTTTGGAAAAATTATTGGAAACTGGGTATTATTGGAAACTGGATTATCACCTCTTCTCTTCCCACATTTCTAAACAATTTTACTGAAACTTTATAGAAAAGATTTGTCACTGGTGTAGATGCACAATGAGTTTGACTTTTTTCCTTTGCCCTATTTTGTGGGACTTTTTTTTAAAAACAAATATAATAACAGCTATTTTGGGATTCACATTTATCATCACCTTTCCTCCCAGAATGTTTCAAGTTTTTACTGAACCTCTGTAGGCTAGATATGGAGTTGGTAATAAGGTTAAACTTGTTTCCTCTTATTCATTTTGCAAAAATTTCTTGCAAAATTGTCCAAAAAAGGGATATTTTTTGGGATTCTGTTTGTCATCACATCTCTTCCCAAACTGCTTGGAGAATTTTAATGAAATATTGTAGGCTAGATATAAAATAGGGTTTCACTTTTATCCTTTCTCCAATATTTGGGGACATTTCATGAAAATTGTTGAAAAAAAAGGCTATTTGGAGAATTCAGCTCATCACTGCATCTCCTTTTACTTCACATGTAGGATTTTACTGAACCATTATTGGCTAGATCAGTGGTTAGTGTTGATGTGTAATAAGAATGTACTCTTTTCCTTGTGCCTTTTTTGGTGGAAATTTCTTGAAAAACTCAACACAAATGAGAAATTTTGAGAATTCAGCTTGTTTAGTCAGTATATATGCAACTCTGCAATCTTTATCTGTGGATATTTACACAGATGTGCAGAAAATATTCTAATCATTCTTTTGTCCACAGGTCTTAAGAGATGGGGAATTTATGTTCTTTTCCACTCATGAAAAACATGTTCAAAAGAACAAGCATGAAATGTATTAGATATGCATGTCTGTGACTGTTTGTACATACAGTTAATTTTTGCTGGTATGTTTTCATGGTTTTGTGAAAAACTGTATTTTTATCGGCACCTAATTTTCTGGATCTTAGAAGGATTGTGGTTTGTTGGCCTTTGAAATCGTTTGTTGGCTTTTTAAATCTGTGTTTTGTAGCAACTATGAAATCCACAAAAGTCACTAGGCTAACTTTGTCATGCTTTTCTTTACAGATGATGCTTTATGCTGTTTTGGTTAGCGAAAAATTATCGGCATATTCCAATCCCATGTTGAGTTATAGAGTTAAACCTGTCTGATGAGATCACATATGGCAACCCAAGAAGTGGTCTCTGAAAACAGGTGCCCCTTTACTAGTGTTTTTGAGCATCTGACCATACTGAGACTAATTTTGCGGTCTTTTAAGGCAGGTTCTCTAAGTTAGTCTTTAGCACAGATTCAACTGAAATACTTTTCAGCCATAAATATTCATCATAAATTGCATATGTAGTTAAAAATACAATACTCTCGTTATGTGGTGTTCAGGAAGTGTTAAAGTATTTTTATGTGGAGTAAAGGTTTCACTTCAAGAAAGGATTATACCTGTGAATTTACACAATATATAACCTAACTGAAGGTCAATTGCTTTAACAGTTATTCTGCTCAGTCAATATGAGAACTTTTTGCATAATAAATACATGAAGAGCATAAAAGTCAAACCAAACAGAAGCAAGAAAATATTTACAAATTTTGTACCAAACTTGAAATATTTTATACAGAAGCATCAACCAGTAAGAAATTGTAACTACACTGTTCCATCATGTTTTAATAATTGTGTTTCAATTTATCAATCCAGAATACAGTCATATATCTCTGAGATTTCCAAACATTTGTTTTACAATATTTAGCAAAGAAATAAGCATGGTCCTTGATGAAGACCCAAGATGGAAAACATGTCAGTGAAATGAAACATGGAAGTCCTTGATGAAGACCCAAGATGGAAAACATGTCAGTGAAATGAAACATGGAAGTCCTTGATGAAGACCCAAGATGGAAAACATGTCAGTGAAATGAAACATGGAAGTCCTTGATGAAGACCCAAGATGGAAAACATGTCAGTGAAATGAAACATGGAAGTCCTTGATGAAGACCCAAGATGGAAAACATGTCAGTGAAATGAAACATGGAAGTCCTTGATGAAGACCCAAGATGGAAAACATGTCAGTGAAATGAAACATGGAAGTCCTTGATGAAGACCCAAGATGGAAAACATGTCAGTGAAATAAAACATGGAAGTTCTCAATGCAATAATATGAAGGACAATACTGCTGAATTGGTCCTTTGTAAAATTCATGCAAAAGAAGAAGTCAAAAATATCAACAGGGTTCCTACAAAAATCTGATTATATTTCCTTGGTTTTTCCATGACAAATTTCTAATTTTCTATTACTAAATGCTTTAATGTTTACAATGAAAATGCTGGAATGTAGGACTGGTGCACAGGAAATAATGATAATAATTATTGATCAACATGATAGGAAAGATACCAACATAATCAGTTTTGTTCTCAAGATGGTCTCCTTTTGCCCTTCAAGCCATTCTATTCACCAACTTTAACACAACACATTGGCAAACAAGTAATGGAGGAGTTTAAATTTCTGGTCATTTTCCATGATTTTTCCATTACTTTCCATATCAACATTTTTCCTTGCCAGTGGGAACCCTGATCAAGATTATGGTCATGGACAACATAAAATAATGACAATTACAGAAGTTTACTCATGCTATTAAAATACAATTGAGGGTTACTGGTACTCACTTTATTAAAATACAATATTCTCTCCCGAAATCCTCAATATAAAATCTTCTGAAAAACTGAAATTAAACATTCAAAACATTAAAAAACTGTGAGCATTTTACAAATGAGATAGTACAAATGTCTTAAAGAAAAAAGTTAATATGGACAAGTAGTATGAACACATAACTTAACTAAAGGTCAAATGATGTGTGGCTCATTGTAGATAAAATATACCACTGTCAAAACTGGGTCCGCAAAAAATTTACCCATTTACATGTACAGTGACAATGGTAAAATGAAAATGGTACTTGTTTCAAAGCCTATCAAGTACAATTCATGCATATCTAGGCTTCTACCCCCCCCCCACACACATTTTTTCTTCAAATTCCAGTAAATTATTTTTAATTATTCAGAACCCAAAGCATTTCTCTTTAAAATCTCCTGCAAAAGCATAGCTGTCTCATTACCATTGCATGGTATATTATAATTTGTTTTCCATTTGAAAATCTCCTACAATGATAAATTGACATTTTTGAGAAAAAAAATTCCTCCCTCAAAATGCCCAATATTCAAAAAGATGTATTTATTGCATCATATGAGGGTATTTAGTGACTATGCTAAGCTAAATGAAATAAAATTGCAGACTGCAACAAGGATATTACAAAGAGAGGTAATCTGCAACTGTTACAAGGGTTCCTAGTCGATATGTGTTCTACAAGAAATCTTTCCACTGAATGTGTTTACAAGAAACCATTAACATTTGGCTCACTTCCTTTAAAGAGAGATGACTGGCAAATGTTTATGTATAAGATATGCATCTACAGTGGTTGACACAGAAAAGTGAGATAAAATTTCAGAAGCAACTCCACCTGCTTCAAGGAATTCAATATTCACAATGTTTGAGAAACCATGCTTTAAAATCAGCCTTAATGAAGTTTAAAGTTAAAATTATTATCAATTATCAAAGGAAGAAATCTTTGGACCAGTTACTTTATCATAAATTAATTGCTTAGTAGCAAAAGAGAGATACCAATATTTATCGATACTGAACAAACCATTATTAGTGGCTCCTTTGGAGGGGTGGAGGGTACATGTAGTAGTTTGATAAAACTAGGGAAAATGTAATATTTTGGGACACAATTTAGTCCCAAAACTATTTTCTTCTTTCCTAACTTGTAATAAATGCAGATATTTAATTCCAATTATGAAAATTGAGACTTAATCATATATTTATTTACTTCAATTTATGATATATTTTTGGGGATCAGCATTAAAAACTGTGCTGCCTAAAAGATGCAATACAACACAGTTCCTTGAATATCTGTTCATAATGTCTGGCCTGCCTAAAAATCATTGCTGTAAATAAAAGTGCTATAGAACAAACAACTAATTTAATTCCAATTTATCATAAATGTTATGTCTTGCAGAATTACTATATGTTCATGAAAAGACTGTCAATGCATGCTTACATTCAATGCAAGTTCCATCCAAGACTGAACTTTCAAAATGATGAAAATTGTATACTCTGTGTCTCGTTTTAGGAACAAAAAGTAATTGTTTGGTGTCCACTCCAAAAATCGTTTGCCCACAAGAAATCAGTCCATTTACATCCATGAGTAACTGTACCTCAACAGTGATAAAATGGAAATAGAATTAATTTCAAACCTACTATTCCTACAATTCATCCATAAGAGGGCTTCTTCTAAAAACAAAATTATTTTTTGAAACTCAGGTAAATATTTTCAGCCAATCAGTGACCTTCATTCTTTTAAATACAGCTTTAAATATTTCACCACACACAGACTGGCACACTGAATCATTAATTGTATGTGACCACACACAGACTGGCACATAGAATCATTAACTGTATGTGACCACAAACAACCTCAAAATGAATGCATTTCATTAGTATGCAAATACTAATGAATGACAAGTCTTGCGTTCTCCACCATGGGAATAATACAAAGATACTGTATACCGGTAGTCAATAGAACATAACAAAGATCAATCTGACTTTAACTGGAGGTCACTGTGGTGATTAATATTTCTAATATCAATACACCCATAAAAAATTTTGTACACACAAATGTGTCAAAGTAACCAAGATATGCAAAATTTAAAAACTGCCGAAACATGACAAGAAGGTCACTGTGACCTTCTTTTTTGCTGATGGCGAGTATCAGCATCCAAGATGGATACACCCATCAAGTTTCACCAATGCATATATAATGGTGTCAGAGAAACTGACCCAAATGTAAAACTGAAATGTAACTGCAGGAATGTGAAAAGTTGGTCGCCATGACAAAATGTTGTCTATAATGAGTAGTATCTGAATACACCCATTAAGTTTAATGACTGTACATACAATGGTGTTGAATACACCCATTAAGTTTAATGACTGTACATACAATGGTGTTGAATAGACCCATTAAGTTTAATGACTGTACATACAATGGTGTTAAATACAACCAATAAGTTTAATGACTGTACATACAATGGTGTCAAAGTAACTAAACTAATACAAAAACTTAACACTGATGCCTACAACAACCTCAGTGCTGTCAGAAAAGTGATTCCTATGTCTCTCACCTATGCTTTGCAGGTGAGATAAAAATTAGGTGTCAGTTGTGAATCAAATCACAACCTGATGACAATAGTATTTGAAATTCTAATGAATGAACTAAAACTCTTCAAAACAAAATATCCATCTAATTTTGCAGAAACTGGTTTGCAAGTCCATTCAAAGAGTAAAAGCAAACATGATTTGTAATTACTTGTCCATCAAAGAATTGTTAACTAAAAATCATGACATAATAAATAATTTTTTTTAGCAAATAAAAGTCTTTTAAGGTATCATACAAAAATTGAATTCTGGAAACCAGACAAGTGATTGTCACACAAACTTGAAGGTATTGATCATGCATTTATATCAACAGGCACCATGTTTTTTTTTCTAACCTGATACAGCTTAAAACTTTCATCCTAAACAACATTCAGTATGCCATTTTGTTTTTTTACACTAATGATTTTATGCATGTTTCTTTTAACTTTCAGTATCTCTCTAATGCATGTATTATGATTTGTACCTCAATCACTGTCCATATTTTTAGCAATAAAGTTGTACAATATTTATATGCCTATTACAATGAGCAAAGGTTGTACATGTATAAAACCGTCTATGGGTCAGAGTCCCATCATGCAATAGATCTCTAACAAACAACAGCTACCTTGAAAATGATGCAAGGATTCACATGGCTCATACATTACCTCGGTCTAATTGGTCACTAACCTACTGACATCACGAAAAGTTATTCCTGTCTGATTGACAGTTGTTGACAGGTCAAATGACAGAATAACAAGAAAACATGTCATAATGTTAGACTAATTCCAACATTGGTATAAAAATCTATTTTATATTATAAATGGATTAATTTATCCATCATAATGCATAGACCAAGATAGTTATACCATCACCCTAAATATATGAGGACTGTATTGTGTTCAAAGAATAACGAGTGGAAGTTGCATAGCAAACACATTCTTATTTATCAGAGATTCCATCATTCGAATACATACCATAAGATACTTACAAGTCTAGTCCAACAGCAAACTGCAGAGACCCAGATCTGCTGGCACATAATGTACTGGCAGATCTGGGTATCTGCAGTTTGTTAGGAGTAGATCAATAGAACAAACAATACAGACCCTGATCTGCAGGCACATTATGCTATGGCAGATCAGGATCTTTGTTATTTGCAGTTTGACTTGACTTATTAGCGAGTATATGGTATGTTAAAGACCAGGAGAAAATACTTTAATACATATCTCAATCACCATATAAAGTTAACAGACACATACCATATGTACATGCTCATAAGATGAGTTCACTTAAAAGTGCTCAGACCCAGACCTACTGGTCAAGGTATTGAAGTTATTATTTAACAACATTTGTCTTCTTCCAAAAAGTGACCTTGACCATTGACCACTGACACCCAAATCAATAGGCTTCTTTCTTTCCAAACATAAGTCATCCACAAACTTGTGAAGGTACATGGTAGATAATTGAATTTTATGTGTACAGAAACAATTTTTTTGCTTTCAGTCACAGTGACCTTGCCATCTGACCTTTTCATTCCAAAATTGATAGGCTTCTTCCTTACCTCAAGCACAAACTATCCACAAAGTTTAATCCAGGTCTGTGTGACACAGTGCAGGCTTCTTCCTTAACCCAAATGCAAGCCAAATACAAAGTTTGGTAACCATATATGTAGAGAACATGAGTTATTGTAAGAAATCACTTATCTTCCCAGTCACAGCAAACTCACCTTTGACCATTTTACCCCAAAACTAACATGGTCATTCATTAATCCTAGTGCCAACCATCCATAAAACTTGGTAAATGAAGATGGTAATGAATTTCAGTTGCAAAGAAACCAATTTTCTTCTTTCAATAATGGTGACCTTAACTCCAAATTCAATAGGTTTCTTCCTTACTCCAAGTGTAAGCCAATACATACCAAATTATCAGGTAGATCCTCTGTCTTTACTAGAACTAGAACCTCTCAAAGGGACAGACACTCTACTATCTGAAAATAATCTCCAAAATTCAAGATAAGATCCTTTCCTTTTTAGCTGCTAGATTGGCACCATTTTCATTTAGGACAAATCAGATACCATTGGAATACTTCTGGTGAAAACCCCAAGCCAATATGACCATCCATTCAGGAGAATCAGTGACAAGATTCTCTAGAGGTTTTTCTGTGGCAGCTATATTGGATGTCTGTAGGGCACTATTTTCATTTAGGACTTATTGAATATCATTAAAATCTTTGAGCGAATACCCTATGTCAATATGATTATTAAGATTTTCAAGATGGCTACCTTGGTGGCCATATTGGATTTCAGATCAGCATCACTGTCATTCAGAACCAACTAGATACCATAAAAGTTCTGGTGAAAACACCAGGCTGGTATGACCTTCAATTTTGGAGTAATAACAATAAAATTTTCAAGATGGCTGTGATGGCCATTTTTTGAGGTCACTATTTTCATTCAGGACCAACTAGATATCATAAGAGTCTTCTGGTGAAAAATCCATGTTGGTATATAACCTTCAATTTAGGTGGAATGGCAATAACAAGATTTTCAAGAAGGCTGACATGGTGGCCATACTGGATGACAGATGGCATCTTTTTCATTTAGGACCAATTAGATATCATAATAAGTTTTTTGGTGCAAACCCAATGGCAATATTACTTTCCATCTAGGAGGTGTAATGATAAGATTTTCAAGATGGCTACTGTAGCAGCTATACTGGATATCAAACTGGCACCATTTTTAGTTAAGACCAACAAGCCATATAAGAAGTCTTCCAGTAAAAGCCGCATCTTCATATGACTTTCCATTCTGGAGGAGTAGCAGCAGTATGAGTTTAAAGACAGTTGCTGTGGTGGCCATATTGGATGTCATAATGGCACCGTTTTCATTTAGGATCAACTGAACATTATAGGAAGTCTTTTAATGAAAACTCCATGTTGATATAACCATCCATTCCAGTGGAGTAGTGATACAAGATTTTCATGACAGCTATTGTGGTGGCTATATCTGAGGTCCAGTGAAATCATTTTCAATTAAGAAGTCTTCTGGTGAAAACTCCATGCCGATATGACTACCCATTCAGAAGAAGTAGCGATAATAAAATTTTCAAGATGGCTGCTATGGTGGTAATAATGGATGTCAGATTTGCACCATTTTCATTAAGGACCAGCATGCTATGTCTTACTGAAATCCTGATGTTTATATGACCATCCATGGAGGAGTAGCAAAAACAAGATTTTCAAGATTGCCATACTGGATGTCTGTGCAAACCCATTATCATTTAGGACCAACCAGACGTCATAAGAAGTCTTCACAGCAGTAGAGATAAAAAAAACTGCTAATGGATGGATGGGCAAAAGATGACGGGGAACAGGCCATCCCAGAAGCTCTTCTGGACTATGACCAGTGGAGCTAAAACCTTAATTGCTATATTGGAATTTTCCAATATTTAAAATAAATTTTGTATCCTTTTCTACTATACATATTCATTTACACACACACCCAACCAATACTGTCACATACTGTTACATATATAATCAAGTTACAGAATGAAGACCTTTTTCTGCTTATATCTAAAACAGCTGCAATTCTACAAATTCTTGCTAAAGCTGTGTTAAATGTCCTTTAATATGTAAGCCTATGGTGATATCAGACTGTGTTATCTGTCTTTTAACATGTGCGTCTATGGATGATCTCACAATGCATGCTTCTTTTATCTGTACATGATTAAGCACCTTGATTCTGATTCCAACTGTCTGTTTCTGTTTTATAAATTAAGAGTCTTTATAGGTCAGAGGTCATTCTTGGCAAAACCAAACTCTAATATGACAAAATTTTGTTGGCAATAACCAGCTAAGACCAAGCAGAATTTTATGTATGTTATCCACAAGTTCTTATTTACAGGAAAATTAGACATACCAATGCAACATTTTGGCATTGTATATAATCAAAGACCTTTTCAGCAGACTGTACATTTTACCCTTTATTTACTCTAGCCTAGAGTAAATGAAATAACTCGTATCACTCCTCTGAGATTGTCCCATGGCTCCATTACTCCCAAGTTCATTATTTTCAAGAGTCCCAATTCTAAATTTTCTTGCACCTAGGTCTAATTTTCTTGCACCTAGGCCTAAATCATCTATCTGCATCTGCTGTGTCTTCAACTAGCACTAAAAGGGATGAAGCCCCTTCCTGCACTTTGGTATCCTCATGGGATGTCAACTTTCTCACAATGTCTAAAATTCCCGATGTCGCCATCTCTTCCTTCAAGCTGTCTGAAAAATGAAGACAAGAGTTGATGGTAAGCATCAGAAAACATAAAGTACTGTATATAATCACATATAAGATGAGTCCAACTGCAAACTACAGAGACTCGGATCTGTCACCTTATAAGCAAGCTTATTATATGCTCATTTTTTCTATTTACACTGTCAGAATTGTGCAGTATTTTTCAATAGTTTTTCATACTGCATGATGCGTGTGTCTAAATATAGTATAGTGTATTAGGAACTACTTTATAAACAAACCGTGGGTACGTGAGAAAGCCTGCCAGTAGCTTCTCGTGGGTCGGTGGTTCTTCCCGGGGTTTTCCAGGGTTCTTCCTCCACCATTAATACTGGCCGCCATGTATAGCCTATCTTGTGCTGAAAAATGACGTTAAACCCTATAACAACAACAACAACAACAATTATAAACAAACAATGTATGCTTATTCAGTAGAACCTTTAGCATTTGCTTAATTAGATTTGTTTGTGGATGAACTAAACAAGATGTTTTGTCCAATGGAAAGTAGAGATTATAAAATTAATGGCATGGATGAGTTCACTGAGTCACAAATGAAACTTTCAAACAAGCAAATGAATGAACATGATACTCGCAATGTCAACAACAAACATGAGAAATGCAGTAATTAAAATACATTCTGATCATTTACACAGTTATTTAGGAGAATTATTTGTAACGTTTCACAAACAGAATGGTTCAGACTATAACCAGTTTTCTCTAGGGTCTATAAAAATAGCACAGAAAAATGCATACTGTGGCCAAGGGCTATAGCATATCTATCAGAGATGTACATTTTACAAGACAGTCAAAACACTAAATTCAAGAAAAAAGAACAACTGAAGGTTTTAGTAGGAAACTGAGAGCCTCAAAGCCAATATGCCAAGATGATGAACAATATTTTTCCGCTGGCTAAGTGGACTGTCACACAACAGCTGCTTTGCAATTTTGCCTGTTTAACTATTTTGATACAATGTTAGGCTAGCAATAGAAGACATATACTGTATAATACAGGTCAAAGCTGGGGTCCCTCCAATAGCGAGCATGCAAGTGACAGGGCATAAACATGTGTCTTCTTTAGCTGGTAATAATAATGGTAATAAATATACTTACATTTATGCATCATGAATTTCCTCAAAATGTACTTTCTTAGTTCTGTAAGTCCAAATGACATGACTCATGTCATAGAAAACCTGATACATGCCGAAATTGTACTGTAAATTCAACAACATTTCCCACTGAAATCAAATTCACCTTACTGCACTGAATTTACCCAACAAATCCAGTCCATCATAAGCAGAAAAGCAGAATCAAGTTGGATCAACAGAAAAACAATTCCTTTCATTCCAGACCAAATGAACAAGTTTTTTCAATGCGCATTCATTCAAAATACAACTAAAAATTTCAATTTTAAGTAAACAAGACTTTGAAAACTAATGTCAATCACGTGACAAACTTCAAAGGTTGCTGGGAGGTGCTATGTGCACATTAATATTGTCATTGTGTAATGGTAAATCTTCGGTTGTGTATTTCTTTTTAAATACAGCATAAATTCAATAACTTTGTTTCTTGTAGTGTATTCCTTTATTATCAGGCCTTAGGTAGGAAAACAAAATGAGTATATAATAAAAAGATTACTGCATTTGTATAGGAAAATATGAACTAAATTTTTTAAATAATACTGCACTCCTAAGGCCATGCAGTATTACTCAGATAAAAAAATCTTCCATGTTTTCCATACAAATGCAGAAACCTATAAATGCATGGTATTTTTATAGCTGTAATTGAAAATATATGCATTTTGTTGTGAAGAGTCTGCACCAAACTGCAAATAGTATAAAACCAGATCCACTTTCACAGAATGCACCATTTGATCAGGATTTATATGTTCACTTCAAAACACAATTTTAAGATGAATCCATTTCACCTGCGGGAAAAATAGGTTTTTGACCTTGCACAATGAACACCTGGAGGCCTGCAAGTATTACCAATAGTTATACCATGTAGCCAATGCATGAAAAAAACACTTGCATGCTTCAGTGTTACCAGAAGTACTCGCTTATAAGTCAAATCAAACCACAAACAACAAAGATCCTGTTCTGCTGTAGCATAATGTGCCAGCAGATCAGATTCTGTGTTGTTTGTTCTACTGATTACTTCTAACAAAATGCATAGACCCATTATGCGGCAGCAAATCTGGGTCTGTGCAGTTTGCAGTTGGACTCGTCTTATAAGCAAGTACATATGGTAGGTGAACACAATGAAATCAGAGTAAACAATTTGTCAGAATCAAAATTAATACCTGATTCTAATGTTTCAATATCTGAAATTAAAACGATGAAAAAAAGTATTTGTCCATTAAAAAACATACCTCTTTTCAAGTAGTTATTTCTTAATTAGAATGAACATTACAGACCATGATCTGTGAGAACATTATGCGATATGGGACAATACCATTCAAAGTTGATGCACATTATACATTTTGATACTACTATTGTCTGTACCATTTTGTTACATACCCATTTTACATGGCTGAACTGGTATTCAATATTGATGTTCAATCCATGCTTGAACATTGCACACTCGATGAGAACCGTTTGTTTTTAATGATGTCTGCTCATTTATTAGAATCACCAAATCAAAACTTTCATCAGTCCACGTTTGATTTAAGTCCAACTACACTGTAAAACTTATGATACTTGAAAGGAGTATGGAAGGGGATACGTTATAAATACAAAACCTACATTTTGTTTTCAGTCACGGAAAGAACTTGTCTGATACATACTGCACATGAATATGTCTTCAAAGTTGAGGAACACTGTTTTACTAGTATTGTCTATATCATTTTATTACATACCCATGATTGATCTGGCATTAATATGAGTGATCAATCCATGCCTGCACATTACACACTCAGACTAGAACCATCTATATGCTTTTACTAATGTCTGCTTATTAATTAGAAGCATGTAATCAAAACTTGTCTGATATACATGGCATAAGAATACGTCTTGGTATGTATCTATATGCCATATGAAAGTATATTTTTTGCCAACTTAGAATGAAACACTATGTAGTTTTGTCTGTATAGTCTATAAAACATGATGGTTGTTATTTATAATGGTAGTCCAATTAACCAAGCATTTGAAAATGCAGATTTTGTCAAATACTTTCAAAACGAATTGCGAACAGTAATTCTGAAAGAAGTTTTGATGAAAATGTGTTCAAAGTTTTGAAAGTCATCTGTTTTGTTGGTAATACATGAAAAATCATTTTTATTTCCACAGAAAGGAGTCTGAATTAAATCTAAAGTGTAAATGGAGTTTAAAATTAAATCTAAAGTGTAAATGGAGTTTAAAATTAAATCTAAAGTGTAAAACTGCTAAGTCTGCTAACAAATGTATGTTCATGCAATGAATTTCATGACATATGGATGCATGATTTAATGAAAATTCCACTCAAAACTCACATATCTTCTGAAAAATAATCATTAACAAAACACTGGAGGAATTTTTCAAAATTAAATTTATTCTCACATGCCACTGCACAGCTGTAATCATAAAACATACAAATACTTTATTACATTGCATATCACATCTGCTCTTCATAGAAATTAAAGTGAATCCAAATGTGCTATTATGTGATTGTCATACCATATGTACTCACTTATTAGACGAATCCAACTGCAAACTGCACAGATCAGATCTGCCTGCATGTTTGAGTCTGTGCAGTTTGTTAGGAAACTGCACAAACAACATAGACCCTAATCTGCAGGGGCATTATGCAATAGCAGATCAGGATCTTTGTTGTTTGCAGTTTGACTTGACTTATAAGAAAGTATATATGGTACACCAAGCAAAAGTGCATATGTTTAACTAAAGTAAATGGTAAAGCGTGCATTGCAGAGGCTCCTACCAGCAGTCTGGAAACAATAAAAGGCATGTGTACGTCTACAAGACAATGTTCATACCAAATTGCATCAGAATATGCTGCACATGTTCTCGAGCTATGCCAGTCACAAGCAACATCCCATGTCATGATATCATTCTAACCATCAAGGGCCATAACTATCCAAAATGGAGTTGATGAGAATGACCCATGAAAGGGATATCATATCTGAATCTATGAGACAATGTACACACCAAATTGCATCAGAACAGGCTGAATGGTTCCTGTGTTATCCAGGTTATAAAGATCTGCTGTAGTGGAGATTTTAAATTGATTGAAAAAGGGCAGTAACTCCATTGGAATTGATTTGGAAAGAATAAATCTTTAAATGATATGTCTACATGTAATAGGCATTTCATCTACAAGTGACAATTATATCTAAGGATTGCAGAGCTGTGGTGGTTAAAATAAATGTGAATGGATGGACAGAGAGAGATGACTGGACAGACTGATATTAAAAGTGATTCACATAGGGCTCCTGTATCAAATGCAGGGTATTAAAAATGTCACAAAATAAAGACATACTGTCCACTCTTGATACCACTGCATACAACATAAATCACAAACAATGCCTGAATTTTTCTAACTATTTAACATCCTCGCCAGATGTTTTCATGCACAAGATCAAAATGCAGTGCAAGGTGCATGTGTACACTGAAACACTTCAAAACCCTGCCAGAACATTTCAAACTGTTACTCACTACAGTGATGGATGAGTTCTACACAAAATGTACAGTATGGATGAAAATTGCTCAGTCCAGAGTCTGAAATACACGTTACAGCTACTTTAAATCACTGATACTTTCATTTTCAGGTGATTTTAATGATTATCAATATTTAATTAAATGCACATCAAAATTCTATTAATGTATTTGGTAGGAATCGATTTAATAACATATCGATTCTTATAAAAAAACTCTAAGTGTCCAGAAAAACCAGAAAATAATAGCTAGTGTGTCACCAAAATATAACTTTTGGAAGATAAGCTGAATCAAAATCCGCAAGCTGATCATGTAGAACCCTGCAATAACGAACCTTGCTATTATGAATTCCTTGACATAATGAACACTCACACTAAAGAGTGTTTATACATAAAGAAAACAAATAGATCACAAATTTATTGATCATTACAGCATGGGGCTACTGTACACATGGTAAATTAATATTCCAGTCAGCAATAATTCCATTGAAGATAAACTTTCTCCAAGGGACATAAATCTGATACTGAAATTCATATATAGCAAGTGGGCAATAACAATTGACTCCAAAAAGAAAAGGAACACATTTTGCCTACTCATCTGCATATTTGAGGTTTTTTTATTTTGAAAATGGAATGAAAAATGTTGAAGTGATAAAGAGTTGAATTTGTATCTGTTTTATAGTAAAATTTATTCTATTAGCCCAACTTGAATGGGCAAGTTTTTTTTTTTCATTTGCTCTACTTTGTTGGGTAAGGTTATGTCTGGCCATGTGATGATGTAATGTTCACACCTTGCTTATGATCCAGTTAGTTAGCAGTCCACTGAAATATCTGTAATTTTATAGATGACACCCATGGTGAAAGGGTCCATACATATGCCACACTTGGTCAAATGGTCAAAACATTTAAAAGTTCATTTGATGGAGGTGGGGTTCAATTACAATAGATGAATTAATACAATTAATACACCTGACATGGGGGGCCCCCGAGTGGCCGAGTGGTCTAAAGCGCTCTCTGTTACGGATCACTGCCATCTCACTTCTGTCTGCGTGGGTTCGAGTCTAGGATTCAGCGAATGTGGATATGCGAGAAAGCTTGCCAGTAGCTTCTCGTGGGTCGGTGGTTTTTTCCGAGGACTTCCAGGTTTCTTCCTCCACCATTAATACTGGCCGCCATGTATAGCCTATCGTGTGCTGAAAAATGGCGTTAAGCCCCACAACAACAACAACAACAACAACAACAACACCTGACATGGAAAGAAATACACACATTTACCTTCATTATTTAGTGAAGTTATGCTATATGACATTCAAAAATCCACATATAAAGGAATATCATAAAGATCCAGAACAAATATGAACAAAAATTTGCCTTTGGAAGATTTACTCATCTCCCTTGCCAACCACAGCTATTACAATTGTAAAATTAACACAAGTTGCAATTTCACATCCTGTCACCTTGACCTTTAATCTCCTGTGATCACACAGACTCAACAGGGAGCTGCCTTTTCTCAAATATGATGCAACTGTTGATCAAATCTAGGTGTCAGGAATGTAAGCTCATCAAGCAGAATCCAAAATGGCAATGTCACCTTTGACCTTTGACCTATGGACTCATGAGTCAAACAGATTAAGACTGATGAAATCCAGTCCTGCAAACTTGATTTAGCAGAAACAAAACAAAGGAAAAAAAAGATTACAATGTTGATTCCAGTGGCCTTTGACTACCTATAAAGTTTGATGAAAATTTGACCAAAAATATTTGACACACGGTGTAGTGCAAAAATAAGTGTCTGCCCTTATCCATGGGTAAGTTACATACAAGGTTTGAGAAAACTGAGAAAAGATGACATCAAACTAAATTATACTTCAAAAAACACCTGGTCAATGGACTGATCAACTGACAAAACATTATCTCCCTGCAACTTTGGTCACAGAGGTGGAACAAAGATTCATGCAACTGGGCAAGCTCACCATTATGTAATGAAGAAAAGGTGGGAGATGATCAAATTTTATGTGATAGCATTTATGACTCTTTCTAATGGATGATGCATAATGGTTTGAATATCATTTATTGTTAGTTATACAAATGCTGTGTACTCAACTCTATGGATATATGACGTATCTTCAATAAAGTAGAAATTTGTAGGCTACAGTCCTGATTGGCATATTCATTGTAGACTACAGTCCTGATTGGTACATTTATTGTAGACTACAGTCCTGATTGGTATTTTCATTGTAGTATACAGTCCTGAATGGTACATTCATGGTAGACTACTGTCCTGATTGGTACATTCATTGTAAACTACAGACCTAATTGGTACATTCATTGTAGACTACAGTCCTGATTGGTATATTCATTGTAAACTACAGTCCTGATTGGTACATTCAAATATTTATCGTACAAAATTGTGACAGTAAAACCAATATGAACATCTTCAAATCCTAAAAAAAATGAGAGACTTGAAGATTTTGTACATGAATTATTGTAAATATACTATGAAATCACTATTTTTCCTCAATTTCGTGGGACATAAATTTTCATGGATTTAGTCCCTCAAAGGGATAGGTGATCTACTGGGTGAAACGAATTTCGAGGAATTCAAGATAAAACCATTTCCTTTTAACTGCTGAGAGTTGAAACCATAAGGAGCAAATCAAATAGGCACAATTTTCATTAAGGACCAACTAAACATCAAAAGAAGTTTCCTGGTAAAAACATCATGTCAATATGACTTTCCATTCAAAAGAAGAAGCAATAACAAGGCTTTCAAGATAGCCACTCTGGTGACCATACTGCACCTCACATTGGCACCATTTTCATTTAGGACCAACTAGACACCATACGTCTGATGTATGACTTTAATTCAGGAGTAGAGATAACAAGATTTTCAAGATGGCTGCTGTGGTGACCATATCGGTTAGCATCATTTTCATTTAAGACCAAGTAGATATCATAAAAAGTCTTACTGTGAAAACCCAATGTTGATGTGACCATCCATGTAGGTGAAGGAACAAAAACAAGATTTACAACATGGCCACTGTGGCAGCCATGTTGGTTATCAACTCTGTGTCATTTTCATTTGGGACCAACTAGACATCTTAAGATGTCTTTCAGGAGGCACTCCACAGTTTCATATTTTGCATAGGGTTAAAGTTTTCAAGAAAAAGAATTCCCCGGGTTTCCTCACTGGTTATACTGGATATTTAAAAATGACCTTGTATATACCAGTAGCTTTTAATTCCCTTTATTTTGGTATTTGCTTGATTGGTGGATTTGGGTAATACAGTATACAGTTTGACCTTGTTCAGATGTGCACCTATCAAAAAACTGTTAGCTCTGTTTCATCATTTTTAAAAAATAGCCAATAATTTTTTTAAACATTTTATACATTTGGTAATTCATTCATTGCACTTTCAGAAACTGTACTGTCTAGTCTGGCAAAATTCATTTTCCCTCTTTTAATAACTGTTGAAGTGTATTTTAGACTAATTCTGGTCGATTTTTTGACCAGATGGGAGTGGTCATTTTGGTTAGCTGTGTGTTTAGATCATGTACAATTATCATAAGTACAATATCCAATGAAATTTAAGCCACAGTACATGAAAGTAACAGAGGTATGCCAACATTCCATAATGCATCACCTTACACTTTTCACTCTCTCTGGACTGGCCATTATAAGAAGTCTTTTGGTGAAAACCAACTTCAATGTGACTTTTAGTTCAGGTGAAGCAGTGATAACAAGATTTTATTTATGCCCTCTATGGCTGCCAAACTGGATGTCTAAGAGCACCATTTTCATTTAGGACCAAGCAGACCATGGTATGAATGTGTGTGTAAAGTTTAATGACAATCTGCCAAGTAGTTTACAAAGAGTAATGATAACAAACTTGTGCTAATGGATGGATCTATGACAGACAAAAGACAATCCCATAAGCTCTTCTAGTCTATGACCAGCAGGGCTAAAAATCATTAGATTCAAAGATGTGTTTGAATTTTTCTCCTTCATAAGGTTGTCCTGAAGTCTGCAAATGACAATAAACAAAGATGGCAATGTGTGCATAGATAGATAAAGTACACAACAACCATTTTCAGCACTACCACTTGATCTGGCTGTTCATATATTACCAACATTATCTAGAAATTAAATACTGACAGTAAATCATTTAGTGATTTACCACAACCATCATTCTCCCCTTGCTTTCTCTGTGAAACGAAATTTTTTAATATGTTGAGCACATGTATATAATACGTCCAGTATAGTGTAGAAGGATTTGCATGATATTTATATGCATACAACCTTGAAGGTATACCATAAAGCCTCCTGTTTTCATCTAAAGAAGCTTATTCAGATAATTAATAAAGTCTTCAAAAAAGACAACCCCCAGCACTTTTTCAAAAAGTTCACCCATAATAAATGGCAACCTTGCTCAGAAATGCACAGCAAGTGTTAAAACTTCTTCCACAGTAAACTTTTTTAATGGACACCTTCATATAAAGGATAATTACTAATCAAAGACTAAGTCCCTGTTTTCAACCTATATAAATAACATATGCTGATAAAGGGCAGCTGTTAGTGTAATACATTTTACTATTTTGTCTGCCTTGAGACTAAATCATCTCTGAAATGAAAAGATCTAAAGAAAAAGAACAAACTAAATGAAGAAATAACTACATATCTAGACAGCCATCAAGTATCAAATAAATGAGCAAACAAGTCTGGAAGAAAGCTAGAGGAATGATATTGCTGCACTGCTTAGTATGAAAAAGTTATCTAAACATTATGAAGAGTTTGGTTATTTTACTCTGTGTGTGTGTGTGTGTGTGTTATTTTAAATCCATAATTTATTTGTCATAATATTTATGCCACTGGTTAGCATTCCCACTTTTTTCAAACTTCCTGGGAATCTGTCACCAATCAAAGCCTAGGATGTTAGCTGTCAATGTCACACACACACACACACACACACACACACACACACACACACACACACACACACACACACACACACACACACACACACACACACACACACACACATCAGGCCTTAAGAATTTATAATATATATAATATATACATATCGGTCATGTCAAGCCGGACTGACTTTTTGACCAACTTTAAAATGCCCAAGTCAGACATAACATTTTTTTACTACAGAACTCATATTCAGACTTCAAAAATAATTATTCTAACTGAAACTCATGTGGGTATTGACCTCATATTGCATTTGTGTATGTTGCAACTTGTTTGAAACTGCCTTAGGGCTTTTGTAAAATGTAGAATTTAACCTATACCAGAAAAGTTTCTTGGGTAAAGTGGGATCTCCATCAAATGGTCAAATCATTTTCAAAAAGACAGAGAAAAGAAAAGGTGAGATAAACCATGCTGAAATATATAGTGTATATATGGCTTATGTTGATTTTAGAGCTTTGTACTTAATGCACAGTAAATAGCAAGTTTGGTTGTACCAGTTAACCCTTCCATGCCTACAGGTTAAACAGTTCTTTTCCAAAGTAAATGTCCTCCACATGACACGTAGTCTATCTTAGCAGCATCGAAGTCCATGTGAATCTTAATTAAAGAAAACTGACATTTGCATTTCTGGTCACATATGAGAAAGCAAGAAAGAAGGTCAGATTTTAAGTATGTACTGGTAATTCCAAAGATAAGTATGTACTGGTAATTCCAAAGCTATATAATGACTTAAAAATTTGAATAAAACACAAACTCTGCACATATACTGGAATTAACTTACAGAGGTGTGTGTGAGTGAAACTGACCGAAACTGCCCCTCTGACAATTCAAAGGTTCAACAGTATTTCAAAACTGTTCCTGAGACACATATATCATCAAACACATGGTCACAAATGGCTGGCAAATTAGATGTACATCTACCAAAACACAACTGAAACAGAAACTTGAAAATACACATTTCCACAAACAGAAAACGACCTTCAACATCTACAAGTTGAAATGTAACAATACAGCATGAATTATTCAAATGGCAGACACTGTGTCACTTGAAGCTGATAAATAAAAGGACACTGCTTGACGACAGATGTACCAACATCATGCAAGTCGGTGCAACCTACTTTCCATATCTGAAAGAAGTCCTGCACATGCTAGAAGGCTGCAAGAGATCATCTGTGATTGTGGTGGTGATGCTGTAAAACATTTACATTGAAGTCAGTACAAATCTAAAACTATGGGTGTGACTGTCTGTTAACATATGTGTATAAAAGCAAGAGAGAGAATGAGAGGAAATATGAGTGAAGATGGTACTAAACACATGACTTAACTAAATGTAGTTCTCAAATGCTTAGAGTACACTTTGCATTTCTTGCTGTTCTGCTAAAGACAGTGAACAGCAATAATTATTATAATAAAAAATTCTTCTATGTTGACATTTATCTATCCCTATTTCTTTTCTAAATGAAAAACTTTGTCACCTATCATGTTAAGAAAAAAGATGAAAGCAATGAGCTATGCAAAGGACATGCAGAATGTTCAGAACATATGCCAAAAAAATTATTACATTTTGTGAACTTTTCAAAAAGTGCAATAGGCATGCAAATGAATCGTTTACTTGATGCAAGAATTAGAGACATGTGAAATCTGTTAGACTTATTTTCTGGATGGTTCCAGGAAATCAAGTATCTCAAATGACCAGCAAATGGCTTGAAAAAGTTCTCATTGCCAAGAAAAATGTAATCTTAGTAGCTTATATAATACTGAGTTACTTTTTGTTTTATTTATAACTAATGCATTCAAAATCTATAAACTAAACATATGTATTCTCAGTTGGTAGAAATTTATAGAAATGTTTCTTACAAAGTACTTACAAATTTTGTAAATCTAATTTAACAGACTTAGGATGCTAACAATTTACCTTTAAAATGTTAATATTTCTTTATGCAAATGAATGCAGTCATTGTAAGATGCAATTTATACAATACCAGTAGTCATGAATTCTACCATGAGTCACTTAAATAATGAATCAAACAGCTTCAAAGAACTGATGCCCTCAGTTTTCATTGGCCTAATTGATATCATCTTGCCTATAAAATAATGGATATAACTCTGCTATGAAGCAGAACATTTAGAATCGATTCATTTCTGTCTAATATTTTACAGCACACCAACACAAGTATCAGTATATTTTTAGTAGTGATGCAACTGGAGTAATGTTCCCTTCCCAAAGACACACCAAGGTCACAAGTCTGGCAGTATAACCTCTGAACCAATGTGGCTCTGCCAAAAATCAAACTCATCAATGGATTAATGGAAATCTAGCTGCATGCCAAATTTGGTTTAAATCTAATAATAACCTGTGTGTAATCAGTTATTACATAGCTCAGCTCTGCTTGAGTTGGTTGTCTGTAGCCACCATAAATATTATCATGCACAAAATAAAATCAGACCAAACTGATCTTAGCAATTTAATCACCAAAGATATTTTTGCATCTTTTATCTTTACATTTGAACTTTTAATCATTTTAAAATTTAATTTTTGAAATTTTAATTGGCACTATATAGCCAATATTGTGATGACATATTGTAAAACACCCATCTATATACCCACTCATTGTGTATCCCCTTAAGCCAGATTTTACTGGATAAAAGTCAGAGGCTTTTGAGTAACCTTGGTGTAACAGCCAGCAATACATAGTTCAAGCATCAATAATTACCTGGACTAACCACAGGTGGGGCCTCACCTAATTCCTATACTCATTCACATGTACAATATACAGACAACCTGCTGAGGATATACAACTACTGTCATTAATAAAGTTTACCACTAAATAAATGTATTTATTCCTACTTCAATCAGCACTGGTCAGAAAGAGCCTTAAGTAGGCTAGGATGTAAATAGGTCAAGCATTGATGAATCACTGTGATCATAACACAAATTCTTAACTCATGTTGGTAAAGCCTATTGTGGATTATGGATCACAGCAAATTTCTTTTGGTCTTAAGACTGTAATAGTAACAGAGATGCATCTATTTATCAGGTGTCATGAATGAAACATAAACAGCTCCAAAGATGAACTTTGAACACAAATCTGAAGATAGTTGCTGAACACAAAATATTAGTCACAGAGATCTCTTTTGGATACAAAGAAGAGAACCTGTCAAGATTCATCTACTCATCAAGTTTCATGATTTTAGATAGAACAATATGCATGTAACATGCCAGAAATTCACGTGGTCACAAGCCAAATGCACAAATTTAACCAAAGCCAGTAAAAGATACAATATAGGTCACAGTGAGCCTCTTTTGATGAATATGATGGCAGTAACAGAAATGCATATAATCAATTTCATGATTCTAGCATGAACAGTGCCTGAGAAATAAACATCAAACACAAAATTAAAAGCAAGTCAGTGAAGCATAAATATGGTTGATATTGACCAACTACTGATGGGTGTGGTATTAATGGGATGCATAAAATGGCTTAGTTTGATGAGTCTATTATAAACAATACTTAAGAATGAAACTAAGGCAGTGAAGTATGAAATATGGGCACTTTTGTGATGAGGGAGGTGTAGAACTCATCAGGAGACAGCACCTCACCAAATTTCATGAACCTTGGTACAACAGTATGTATACAGGGTGCTCAAAACAAACCTGTTTGGAAAAATTAAACCTGTGCCAGTAAAATATTTTATGTAGGTTGCAGTGACATTCTTTTGTGTGTAAGTGTTGTACTAATGTAGATGCATACAATCATCAAGTTTAATGATTCTAGCATAAGCAGATTTTGTGAAATAAAACACAATTTGACCAAAGTCTGTTAATAATGAAATATAGAAACAATGACCTACTTTTGCAATGAGGATGTAGTACTCATCAAGATGCATTCCCTTGCAATGTTTCATGCATTACAGTAATCACACACACACACACACACACACACACAGAGTCCTAAAACCTATTTGATCATGAGCTTAATGCACACACATAAACCAGTAAATAGGTGAAATGTAGGTGACAGTGGCATTATTTTCTTTATACACAATATTGACCTACATTTATGATGAGGGTATAGTACTCACCAAGATGCATCATCTCACAAATTTTTATGAATCTAGGTATGGCAGTGTATATGTATGTATGTATGTACATATGTGTATATATATAT
>JAECUM010004132.1:0-51296 GCA_016617855.1 Megalonaias nervosa | reverse complement strand
ACACACTGACCTTATAAAATGAACTGTGTAACAATGAAGGGCATTATAGTGAAGGAGTGCAGTAATTGCTGTCAGTTAAAATGCTTAATTCTACAAATTTTAAGGGAAATAAAATTCTTCCAAAATAGATCAAATAACATTTACTTGCTTGTAAGATGAGTCCAACTGCAAACTGCATAGACCCAGATCTGCCATCACATAATGTGCTGGCAGATCTGTATCTCTGCAGCTGGTTAGGAGTAATCTGTAAAACAAACAACACAGAGCCTGATTGACAGGCACATTATACTATGGCAGATCAGGATCATTGTTGTTTGCAGTCTGGCTTGACTTATAAGTGAGTATATACGGTAGTCTGGTTCATTAGCAAAAATGGCTTATTCCAACTTCCTAAGCAAAGTAATTGTGATTTGTCATGGATTACCTGCAGTGCTGATTGCCTTGGTAAGGGTAAGAGCATTGCAAAGAATTTCTGGGAGTGTCTTCTCGTCCTTAAGGAGGGTCACAATGATGTTTGTCAGGTCAGCTTCCTTCATTGCCACAGCAGCATCAGCTGAGGATGAAAGCAGAACAAGTTTTGATGTCAACATTAGAATAATGCATTTCAATAGAATCTAAAAATGGTGGATATTTTTTTAAGGTTATACAATTTGACAATTTTGATAAACAAAACAGGATTTTAATTTTGGCTACTTATTTTTTAGTGACAGTAAATATAGAGAAGTGATCATATTTATGTGATAAATTTTGCTGGAATTTATTTCCATGATCTCAATCTGAGTCTGCTAAATTGCAAAATGTTCCGACTATAAAGTAATTATCACCAAACAAGAAATACACATCTCACATAGGTGCTCATTTCATAAAAAATTATGAAACAAGTTGAATATTCTTCATCTAAGTGTACAGCCAAGCAAAAAATCGAACTTTTCACCAGGTTTCATAACTGTATGGCAAATTACCACATATACAAGCTTCCATCAATCAAAGAAAAATATATTTTGAATGAAATAAAACAACAAAGCAGTGAAATTATTGCAAAATAATTGGATAGCTGTTATAACACCTTTATTATGAAGCAAAATGTGATATTATGCTATGTTATTACATGTAAAAAATATAACATGTCATAATGAAACTTTATCTTGATGACAACAAATAGATTAGCATTGGGAATAGTGTGATTAGCATTGGGAATAGTGTGATTAGCCTTGGGGACAGTGTGACTAGCATTGGGAATAGTGTGATCAGCATAGGGAATAGTGTGATTAGTACTGGAAATAGTGTGATTAGCATTAGGAACAGTGTGATTAGCACTGGGAATAGTGATTAACATTGGGACTAGTGTGATTAGCATTGGGACTAGTGTGATTAGCATTGGGAATGAATAGTGTGATACCCTTCATCTGTCCAAAATGCTGTGTCACACTGAAACTGATACTAATTCTACTTTCATTTTTGTCAGAATTTGTGCTGACATAATTAAAATGTGCAGAAATAATTAAATGTACAGACATAATTAAATGTGCCAATATAATTAAATGAACAGATGTAATTAAAATGTGTAGGAATATAGCTATTTTTGTGTCATTTTTGTTGAAGCAAGTCATGGAAATGCATCAGTTGTACAATCCAGTGGCCTGGATGCAACACTGGGCCTGAGCTCACTTACCAAGCTGACATTGACCTAAATGCCAAAGCTAGGGTAGTTGGCCAAGAAATCTGTGTTACGCTTTCTAACATTTAATGGTTTTTCTAGTTTGTGCTAATGGCAGCCATTTTGGATGGGGAGAGGCATCATCTGTGACAAGCTGAAAGGCCTTATGTCAGAATGTTTTTAAATGTGGTCAACTTCTGTAAGCCACTTCCTCAGAAATCATTTAAAGGTTTTTCTATTTTAAGCCTCTTCTGAATATTAAAATTTCATTTGTCAATTTTGAAAAGACTCGTACTGAACCTATGTTTATTGGAGATGATGTCATTTCAGGGCTCTACACTGTATTGATATGCATGACCTTAAATAAAACACACTTATAACACAGTGCAATCTCTTTCACATATCATCGTTTGTGAAAATTTGTTGCTGGCAACTCTTTAATACAGTTCCTTTTGTAACAGATTATTTGAGAATAATGATCATACAAAATATGCTTAGTATTTCAGATGTTTTCCAGAAAACACAGGAAGGAGTTTGCACCAATGGGTAAACTCTTCCCCATTGTGCCGACATCTGAACTTAACAGATCATAAAAGCAACAATGGCATCAAAAATCTTTCTGATACCATCATCAAACATACACTAAGAAACTTTTAAAACCAGCTGACCATTTTTTAAAATGCACATTTATGCACATACCAAAGTAAACAATATATTTCTCTCAAGTAACAAAACTAAACAAAAATAAAGATAAACATAATAAAATGTGCAAAACAGTTTTTAAAATAACCTACCCAACACTGTTGAGCTTATCAAGGTCAAGGCCACCAGAGCCTCATTTTGCATAACCACATGCTCTGATGTTGCCATGGGAACCAGATGCTGAATGCCCTCTAGACGGACAATATTTCTCATCACATCTTCAGATCTGCTATTTTTTATCAACCAGGCTAGCAGACGACTTGCTTCCCCTGAAAAGTATGGAAAAAAAATCATTTTATAATTGTGACAGTTGTTTTTCTGAGTTTGTGTCTGATGTTGATATTTTTTAAAGAACCAAAAATACAAAATGACTTACCAGTATCATTTTACAGCTACAGTGCCCAGTCATTATCTTACCAGTATCATTTTGCAACTACAGCATCCAGTCATTATCTTACCAGTATCATTTTACAACTACAGTGCCTAGTCATTATCTTACCAGTATCATTTTGCAACTGCAGCATCCTGTCATTATCTTACCAGTATCATTTTACAGCTACAGTGCTCAGTCATTATCTTACCAGTATCATTTTACAGCTACAGTGCCTAGTCATTATCTTACCAGTATCATTTTACAGCTACAGTGCCCAGTCATTATCTTACCAGTATCATTTTACAGCTACAGTGCCTAGTCATTATCTTACCAGTATCATTTTACACCTACAGTGCCCAGTCATTATCTTACCAGTATCATTTTACAGCTACAGTGCCTAGTCATTATCTTACCAGTATCATTTTACAGCTACAGTGCCTAGTCATTATCTTACCAGTATCATTTTGCAACTACAGCATCCAGTCATTATCTTACCAGTATCATTTTACAGCTTCAGTGCCCAGTCATTATCTTACCAGTATCATTTTGCAACTACAGCATCCAGTCATTATCTTACCAGTATCATTTTACAGCTACAGTGCCTAGTCATTATCTTACCAGTATCATTTTGCAACTACAGCATCCAGTCATTATCTTACCAGTATAATTTCACAGCTACAGTGCCTAGTCATTATCTTACCAGTATCATTTTGCAACTGCAGCATCCAGTCATTATCTTACCAGTATCATTTTACAGCTACAGTGCCTAGTCATTATCTTACCAGTATCATTTTACAACTACAGTGCCTAGTCATTATCTTACCAGTATCATTTCACAGCTACAGTGCCTAGTCATTATCTTACCAGTATCATTTTACACCTACAGTGCCCAGTCATTATCTTACCAGTATCATTTTACAACTACAGTGCCTAGTCATTATCTTACCAGTATCATTTTACAACTACAGTGCCTAGTCATTATCTTACCAGTATCATTTTACAGCTACAGTGCCTAGTCATTATCTTACCAGTATCATTTTACAGCTACAGTGCCTAGTCATTATCTTACCAGTATCATTTTCCAACTACAGTGCCTAGTCATTATCTTACCAGTATCATTTTGCAACTGCAGCATCCTGTCATTATCTTACCAGTATCATTTTACAGCTACAGTGCCCAGTCATTATCTTACCAGTATCATTTTACACCTACAGTGCCTAGTCATTATCTTACCAGTATCATTTTACAGCTACAGTGCCTAGTCATTATCTTACCAGTATCATTTTGCAACTACAGCATCCAGTCATTATCTTACCAGTATCATTTTACAGCTACAGTGCCTAGTCATTATCTTACCAGTATCATTTTGCAACTGCAGCATCCAGTCATTATCTTACCAGTATCATTTTACAGCTACAGTGCCTAGTCATTATCTTACCAGTATCATTTTACAGCTACAGTGCTCAGTCATTATCTTACCAGTATCATTTTACAGCTACAGTGCCCAGTCATTATCTTACCAGTATCATTTTACACCTACAGTGCCCAGCCATTATCTTACAAGTATCATTTTACAGCTACAGTGCCTAGTCATTATCTTACCAGTATCATTTTACACCTACAGTGCCCAGTCATTATCTTACCAGTATCATTTTGCAACTGCAGCATCCAGTCATTATCTTACCAGTATCATTTTACAGCTACAGTGCCTAGTCATTATCTTACCAGTATCATTTTACAGCTACAGTGCCCAGTCATTATCTTACCAGGATCATTTTACAGCTACAGTGCCTAGTCATTATCTTACCAGTATCATTTTACAGCTACAGTGCCTAGTCATTATCTTACCAGTATCATTTTGCAACTACAGTGCCCAGTCATTATCTTACCAGTATCATTTTGCAGCTACAGTGCCTAGTCATTATCTTACCAGTATCATTTTACAGCTACAGTGCCTAGTCATTATCTTACCAGTATCATTTTGCAACTACAGTGCCTAGTCATTATCTTTCCAGTATCATTTTGCAACTACAGCATCCAGTCATTATCTTACCAGTATCATTTTGCAACTACAGCATCCAGTCATTATCTTACCAGTATCATTTTACAGCTACAGTGCCTAGTCATTATCTTACCAGTATCATTTTGCAACTACAGCATCCAGTCATTATCTTACCAGTATCATTTTACAGCTACAGTGCCTAGTCATTATCTTACCAGTATCATTTTACAGCTACAGTGCCTAGTCATTATCTTACCAGTATCATTTTACAGCTACAGTGCCTAGTCATTATCTTACCAGTATCATTTTACAGCTACAGTGCCTAGTCATTATCTTACCAGTATCATTTTGCAACTGCAGCATCCAGTCATTATCTTACCAGTATCATTTTACAGCTACCGTGCCTAGTCATTATCTTACCAGTATCATTTTACAACTACAGCATCCAGTCATTATCTTACCAGTATCATTTTACAGCTACAGTGCCTAGTCATTGTCTTACCAGTATCATTTTACAGCTACAGTGCCTAGTCATTATCTTACCAGTATCATTTACAGCTACAGTGCCTAGTCATTATCTTACCAGTATCATTTTGCAACTACAGTGCCTAGTCATTATCTTACCAGTATCATTTTACAACTACAGTGCCTAGTCATTATCTTACCAGTATCATTTTGCAACTGCAGCATCCAGTCATTATCTTACCAGTATCATTTTACAGCTACAGTGTCTAGTCATTATCTTACCAGTATCATTTTACAGCTACAGTGCCTAGTCATTATCTTACCAGTATCATTTTGCAACTGCAGCATCCAGTCATTATCTTACCAGTATCATTTTACAGCTACAGTGCCTAGTCATTATCTTACCAGTATCATTTTACAGCTACAGTGCCTAGTCATTATCTTACCAGTATCATTTTGCAACTACAGTGCCTAGTCATTATCTTACCAGTATCATTTTGCAACTACAGCATCCAGTCATTATCTTATCAGCATCATATTATAACTACAGTGTCCAATCATTATTTTACCAGTATCATTTTACAACTGCACTACAGTGCCGAATCCTTATTTTACCAGTATTATATTACTACTACAGCGTCCAATCATTATCTTATCAGCATCATTTTACAACTACAGCATCCAATCATTATCTTACCAGTATCATTTTACAACTACATTTGCCCAATCATTATTTTACCAGTATCATACAACAGTGTCCAATCATTATTTTACATGTATCATTTTGCCCTACACTACAGTGCCCAATCTTTATTTTACCAATATTATATTACTACTACAGCATCCAATCATTATCTTACCAGTATCATTTACAACTTCAGCATCCAATCATTATTTTACCAGTATCATTTTACAACTATAGTACGCAATCATTATGTTGCAAACACTTTTATAAACTGAATAATCAGCCTGTCAGCACTTGCACCATAATGGGGGTGGGAGACCATTGCTAAAGTGTAATGCAGTATCAACATGCGGTGCAAGTATAACTGCCCTTTGCTACCACAACAATTCAGAGTGTTTAATGGGTTATTTAATATTAAGCAGGGTGAACATTATTCAAGTTTAAGAATCACTGTCTGAAGCACTTTCTCTGATATTCAAGGAGAAACAGAATTTAACAAAACTAAAAGCATTTACCTAAATGGAGAAGCATCATATTAACTTATAAACTCAACCAATTAAAATGGGATTTAAAAAATTCCAAATGTTAGGTATATCTAAAGGTAAATGTTACACAAATTTTGCAATCTACTTACTCCAGATTTTTTCTTTCACTGATTCACAATATTTATCAGATAAAACAGAAATATGCATCCATACAGAGACCAAACATCTTAAGGAGTCTAAATACTGCTAAGATTGGATGGATTCCAAAAAATTTCAAGTAAATACGTACCCATACAAGGACCAAAAATCTTAAGGAGTCAAGATTTTTGAGTAAATATGCAACCAAACAAGGACCATACATCATAAGGAGTCAAAACACTGCTTAGACAGGATGGATTCAAATGATTTTCAACATTTAATTAAATAGTACAGGAACTGAAGTTTTTGCATACCCATTTGATTAATGTAGCCTTTCCTCATAGCGAATGCTGTGCTTTATCTCCAGAGGAGAAATTATTTGAAAATGGAACTTCCATAGGTGTCAACCCTTGAGATGAAAACCCGTATGCCAGACCAATAAAAACCTTACAAAGACCAAAAAAAAAACTTTCAAGAAAAAATGTATTTATACATTTTATAAGATCAACAGTTTTAAAACAACAAATGCTATACACAAAGTAGTTTTACACATATTTACATAATTATTTACATTTCTGAACTTTATTTCATTCTTTTTACTTATAACACTATCATCTTCCTGCTTTGGTTGAGCAAAGAAGCATTTGATGGATGCTCCCTTCTTCATTTCAAAATTTCTTTCATGCAGTTTTGTCCTGAAGTGTTCCTCCAGATCACATATGCCCAACGCCACCACTTTAATGTCATTACTGCATATTTTACAAAAAGCATGGAAAGATCCTAACTTGGATACATCTACAATGCCAGGGAAGACTTTAATCCAATCAGCCTGAAACTTGCCATAACCTCGGTCAGTGTCTTCAAGCTTGCGTTTCTTTGAGTGAGGCTCAGCCATTTGATGGATGGAATATTTCAACTAGATGAAAGAAATAAAAAACAATAATTTAAAAATTTAGATTTGAGGTGTGATAGAGGAAGATCTCCTCATTACAAATGTGTTACGAATTTATATTTTTCCTCATAAACCCTAAGATATTATGCCAGGAGCTATCCAAAAATTTAAATCTAAACATAAAAAAATGACAAAGTAGCAGTCCAGAAGTTTATACCTCATAAGAAGCTGTTGATCGTTTCTATTAAAACTGCATATCTGTTGTTTGAAAAGTTATTAATTTGCTATATGGTGTGCCAATTTTGGTCAAAAACTTGATATAAATTGGTAGTGTTACATATTTTCGAGCCACGAGAATGACATCGCTCAGTATCTGTACTACTTCCGTTATTATGGCAATGCATCTTCCTGTTTGCATTACATATCTGACAAATTTAATTCAAAACTATGACAGCATGATAAAATGCCGGTGCTAAATTCAGAAGACTATTTATTTTTAATTACTATATTGTTAAAAATTTTAATAAGTTGACTTTATCTCCACAAAGAAAAGTCAGACAAATTAGTAATAAGTATAAATAATAAAATAATAATGTATAAATAAGAAACATACTTACTACACAGGTAGTTAGTCAATATTAGAAATCCGAGTGAGCGTCAAATTTCAGAGTGATAAACGACAAGATCTTCACACACAGGAGTTGAACCATGAACTGAAACTAGTTTCATTATTAAAGGAAAAGCACGGTTTTGAGTATGATTTGATTGGTTGTTTCGGGCCACCCTGTTTTCGTTGAATTCTCCTTCTAAAAAAAATAAATATGTCCAGAGTCCTGGATGCACACAAAATGAAAAATAAAAATTTTTATTAAAAAAATTGTACGAAAAACTGTACAAAATGTTTGTACGGCCATACACTGATGAAAATGGAAAAAAAACATACAAATTATAGGTAGACCATACAAGTTGACACCTATGAACTTCTTACTGTAACAGACACATATTCCACTTGTATCATGCCTAAGAATCAATGTTAAGTGACAGATAATAAATATGTAAAATATAAAATTTTAAAAAATCTAACTTTCTGACTTTTTTTGACATGATATTCATGTAAAACAATGGCTAGGCTAATGATCTTAAAATGGCAACAAACTGATGTTCTTTTAAATGCAATGTATATCATCAATTTCATTTTTCAAATTCAGGACAATGTTAAATTATCTTTTATTTTTCTCAATACAAAATTTAAGTGATCTTATTTTTAATGTCTTCAAAAATTTTGGTACAACTAAAATTACTGCCATGACTGAATAATTTGGGTGCATAAGAAAACATTTCTGAGAAAAAAATGTATGGTCTCCAAAACATGTTGGGCATCTAGGAGCTTATGGCAAAGATGGTAAAATTGAGAGCATCATGACTGCAGGATACTTATTCTGAGCAAAACAGAATGACATTTAAGAGGAATCCATGTAACCCATTTCAATCAACAACTTTCCAGGAAACTTACAAAAGAGGAGATAAATGATCTTGCTAATGTGGTGAGGTGTTGAATATCTTCTCAACAGAGATAGAGTAAGAAAATGATCTATACATTAGAGTGAAAATTTCAACATATACTGGTTTTATCAAAACTATTAAATTTACTGTTAGATAAACCAACAGTATTTTGAAAGGCTGAAATTTTTCTTCCTTTCACTGCATCATACCAAGTCAAACAGTCAAATGAACAAATGCTGGATAATTTACAGGTAAAAGTGTTTTCAGAATGCGAGATGTTTCCAGATTCACAGCTCTAATTTGTGCATTAAAGTAACCACAGACTGAACTAGTAAGTACTACCTCTCCTGCCAGTCTACTAACTTGGTATGAAAGAATTAAATTGGCACAGATATTGCTCTATACAAGACTATACAGCAGAGTTTAACTAAAAGTTACCTCCCTTTCCAGCCTAATGATAAAGTGCAACAGAATTACATAGGTGAACAGTTAAACTTGTATGGGTTATCTCCCTTTTGAGCCTATTGATAAATGCAACAGAATTACATAGATGTGCATAAGTGCACAGAGTTAAACTTGTAAGAGTTACCTCTCTCCCTAGCCTAATGACATTTTCAAATATTTTCTTACCCAAACTTCATATATGCAAGCACAGCAGAAAGATACAACATATTTTTTTGACATATTTTGCATCATGACCCTGGGTTACTGTCCAAAGGGGGAGAGGGGAGGGGAATTTGCAGTGAACAGTGTGGGGATTTGTGATGCTGAACCGCTGCAGTTGTTCTAGTTTCAATTTAATAGTTCTGCACTGCATGTGCTGGTACATTTACTTCCATAGACTAATGAGACTAGACTGAACATCAATTGATGTTCTCCCTGACATACTGACATACTGTCAGTGTAGTCAGTACAATGGTGTGACACCATGGTCACTACCTCTATATGATGTATGCAAATTAAAGTAGCCTTAGCTTTGATATTTATCACCCACAATATGCTGTGGACAAATTAAAATTTTAGCCCTAGCTTTGATATTTATCAACCACTATATGCTGAATACAAATTCAAGCAGCCCAAGCTTTGATATTTATCAACCACTATATGCTGTAGACAAGTTCTAGTAGGCCTAGTTTCAATATTTATCAACTATATGCTGTATACAAATTACAGTAGCCCTGGATTCAATATTTCTGAACCAATTAATTATCACAGTCCAATTTTTTAAAATTGTATTTTTGAAATTGTCTGTACTGTGACAATTGTCACCACAATTTCTATAGCTTTTTTCAACTTACACAATACTCGGACACAAATATTTTGAATGCAAAAGTAAATCACTAGTATCTGATATTTAAAAAACATTTTACACTGGTGTTTAATACAGTTTTTGAGAATCCAGTTCTAATCTGACCATATTTGAATCTTAATGTTTAGAATGAAATTATATGCTACAAATTTTGCAAACTGTTGACATAATTAAAAAGTTTGTTGTCATATTTTATGTGACTTATTATCATCACTGAAATGAAGAGTAATCTGCATCCAAGTGAAACTGGAATTTTGGTCAAATACTACATCTGCACTGATTTTTCAGCCACATGCTCAAAACAAAAATGTGAGATATATTTTTTCAGTAAAGAAAAATCATTATTGTCAGTCACCAATTAAATTATAGTTTTAAACAACTGTAACATTATACACAAAACTCTGAAAAGGAAACAAAATTATTGAAAGTGAAGAGCAGTCATGTTCCTATTCACAGGCATGAAGCAGGCATGACTTTCAAATGAGTACCTGCTGCTAAATGTTCACAGGCATGCCTTTCTACTGAGTACCTCCTTCTAAATGTTCACAGGCATGCCTTTCTACTGAGTACCTCCTTCTAAATGTTCACAA
Organism: Megalonaias nervosa; assembly: GCA_016617855.1. Lineage (NCBI taxonomy): Eukaryota > Metazoa > Mollusca > Bivalvia > Unionida > Unionidae > Megalonaias > Megalonaias nervosa. The sequence goes on along the minus strand of JAECUM010004132.1, from coordinate 40,495 downwards.
GCATGCCTTTCTACTGAGTACCTCCTTCAAAATGTTCACAGATATGAAAATAGGTGTGGTTTTCAAATAAGCAATGATGCTGACAATTGGATTTTTCTCCGCAGAACATTTTATTTTAGCCAATGATACTAACATAATCAAATAATAACATCTCTCATTTTAAGTAATACTGACAAAATAGAATTATCACAGCCTTCACAAAGTCAACAATTCAACAGGAAATATAATGTAACATTTAAGTAAATCAATAACATTATTTATTATTTATTTAATTACCATGAATATCAGAAAATGATTTATTTCCACTCACTAAGGTGTATGATTTTACGAAATCTGCTTAGAATCTTTATCATTAATATCTTATAATGAAAATCGGAACCCATGCAGCTTTACAATGGGTTTTTCAAAACATTAGTATCCATTGAACAAGTTGGAAAGGAGGCCAGCATCTTTTTCACATCTATTCATTGGAAGAAACAGATACAAAGTCCTCAGTAACAATAGTCTGGAATTCTTAACTAGCTAATTCAGTACATTTACTGTGTAAAAAAGCCCTCAGTAACAATAGTTTGGAATTCTTCATTAAATAGTTATTTAAATTCAGTACATTTGCTGTGTAAAGAAGTCCTCAGTAACAATAGTTGGGATACCTTCATTAAGTAGCTAATTATTTTAATTCTGTACATATGCTGTGTAAAGAAGCCCTCAGTAACAATAGTTTGGAATTCTTAATTAACTAGTCGATTATTTTAATTCAGTACATTTGCTGTGTAAAGAATAAAGATATTGAGAATATTGACTACGTAGAGTATTCAGGTAATACTAGATTAAACAAAAGGGAAAAACTTAATTTGCAATATCTGTTATTTTATTACCATCCTAAGAAATAACAATATCGTTCTATTCACATAGAATTTAAATAATAAATGTTTTAAGATATTTTTTTCTCTTTATCTATTACCAGAGAAATGATTAAAATAATTTAAGCACATTTCCTCCTGATAAGCATTTTAGCATTTTCTACTGAAATGATTCTGTATTGTTTAAAGTGTCACACAAGGGATGTCAAACAACATTAGGGGACAAAACCATTCTGACTAATCACTTCCTCCCATTATTAGAATTTAAGTATTGTCAGTTTATGTATTTTAGCTGGACTTACATGGTCATAAGGCCAGAAGAGCTAAATAGAGAAAGAGCCTAATTATCAGAAGCACAAACTATTCTTAGTAACAGACAGCATGCCCTACACTTAGAGGGATGAAATTCCTCCAAGTCAAAAATATTTTGCAGTCAATTCGAAGATTGACCCTCATTACGTGCTATTCAAGTATATCACCCATAAAACTTCACTGGCCAAATTATTATTATTATTATTATTATTATTATTATTATTCAAGAGAATACTTGGTGATGTTCATCTGGAAAAGAGAAAATTCACATCTTAGAAGTAGAACAATTCAATCAATAAAATATGAAGCATCCACAAATTAAATCTTACATTAGCAGTGCACAACTTAGTTTTAATTTTAAAAATCAAAATAAACATAGGATATCTTTGGGTTTTTTTGAGTAGCTATAAGGAATCATTTCACATGTGAAGTGTTGCAAGTGGCAAAGCCTTGAATGATGATACAATGTTTCCCAGGTCAGTCACAAAATATTTCCCTACATCTACTCCAAAATCCTAGATTTTTCTTTGATATCTATAAGGCATAAATCACTGATTTCCATGGATTTTTTTCTCTATTCTGTGTCAATGTGATTCTAGGATGCATTACTACATCAATGAAAAGAAGTTTTAAATTAACAATAATTATAGGACAGCAACCCTTTAAAATTTAGCTTGTAAAAATAATAATTTAAACTGTATTTTATTAAATTAAAGACTGTTTTCGAATGAAAATGAAAGGACTTTTATTTTTCTTAACACATTTCTTGCACGGATCAATACAGTAAACATTGCTGGAATACGGGTACTCTGTGTGTGTGTGTGTGTGTGTGTGTGTGTGTGTGTGTGTGTGTGTGTGTGTGTGTGTGTGTGTGTGTGTGTGTGTGTGTGTGTGTGTGTGTGTGTGTGTGTGTGTGTGTGTTTTGGATTTTTAATGTAGCTTTAACAATTGTAGTCATACCACTATGATGTCTGCAGTGTGGCAGTATATAGTGATGTCTAGCATTGGGGTATCATGCTGCAGACATGTGGCATCATGTCACACCCAATCATATTATCCTGACACCAGGATGACCAGTCCTAACACTAACTTTTTTATGTTGAGTGCCAAGCGAGGCAGCTGCTAGTACCATTTTTTTAAGTCTTTGGTATGACTTGGCTGGAGTTTGAAACCACTACATCCCACATCCAAGGCAGCTGCAGTTGGATACTGTAGAAATATCAGAGTGGTCAGATCTGACAGATTTCAGAACGAGACATCTTGAAACAAAAGATTCTAATGATTAAGAGTTTACTTGTTTGCATTTTTCTTTGTTTATTTCTGCATTCAAATGTGATTTTTGGCCTTGACAGCTTTGCAGATGAGTTCGATAAGAGATGTTGCACCCAAATTTTTTATTAATTTCAGTGTGCCATCAGCACTCATCAATGCTGATTTCTTCACAGTTTTCAAACATGATTATGATTGTATTGAGAGTTATTTAAACAATTTTATTACTATATTTAGCCAAGAGTTTTTCCCCCAAAAATGTGGCTATTTAGTATAGAATGTAAAAGGCACAATGTATGGGTGACAGAATGTTTAACAGCAACAGTTCATGCAAGTTCAGTCACTACACTAAAAACAGAATTCATGTGGAAAACTTATATGAAAAAGTTAATACCTGAAGCCCAATTTTTGTTGCTTGGAGCTTGTTTTTAGTCATTTGTTTTAATGATGCATCCTTAATGATTAAATAAATGTATACTAGAGGATCTAGAGTCTAAATACATGTTAACATCTGTTCATCCTGATGACGAGAGGGAAAGAGCATAAGAAGAAATGAAAAATGAAATAGGTCTGAATAAGAAAATACACATTTTAATACCAAAATTAGCAGCAGATACATGTTTATGTATATTTACTAAATGAGAAAAGAAAGTAGTTCCAAAAGTAATATTGCCATTGTGGCGATAAATGTGGTATTGCCACTGTGGCAATATCATTTTTCTGCCACAGATATATTTCAATATCTCATTTTGAAATATATAACAAAGGAATAATGTCAATTAGGATATAGATCTTACAAACATATCAGCATAAAAGAATCTCTTGCAGGTCTACTTTATATATATATATATATATATATATATATATATATATATATATATATATATATATATAGATACAGTAGTCCCCTCTCTTGAACGGCCCCCCTGACCAGTGGCCACCCGCTCCTTATGGCCAGAATCCGACAGCACCAACGAGTTTGTGTTCAAAAGTATCCCTCACGAAAGGCCACCCTGCTAACACGACCAGCGGCCAGCATATTAGTGCAAAATATCAAATTTACCCCTCACAAGCGGCCGCATTTAATTTTGTAATATGTATCCAGAACCAGTATTTTATTCATAACATGTGTTAAGTAATCCGATTTCTGTTTCCCGATGTCAGGTTTTTGTTACTGAAAGATGTGTTGTCTAAAGTACATGTACCACTAAGGTTAATATTTTATCATTTACGCCTCATGAGATGCCACATTTATTCCATAAAGCCGAGAAAGACTCAAATTTTAATCCATATAAAAAGGTAAGTACACGTAATCTGATTCGCCTTACTGCTGTGTTATCATGAGATGTCCGGTTTAGTCACTCTGATAATTGTTAAGATTACAATTATTGAACAGTAGTAACAGCTGAGAAGTGTCGGTATTGATGTACAATACACAAGTCAGCGGGAAAATGGTTTGATAGCCTTTATGGTTTCCCTTAGTAAGATGTTGAGCTTGTTCACTTTCATAATTAGTGGCTATTACTACTGACAATAATTGTCAAGATTACAAATCCTAATGGCCGCGAGGTGCTATTGTTCAGATCAAATCTGCGAACATATCAAAGCCGTTTTGGCTTCTCTCACTTAGTGTAAAGAAATGTAAACACAAATAGGGTACCAGACTGCGACTAATGAATCACGTGACAAGATCGCTGCCTTTAAAAAACACATGGCATTTTTTGTTTAAATGCAGAAAAGTTGTTTTATCAGTCTTGTAGTTGGCAACACTGATGATTACAACCGGACGTAATTGTCAAGATCATAACAGGGTCACCATAGTTGAAAAATAGATTTTTGCAGACACACACACAGAGAAATTAGCCTTGAACAAAACATTGTACCAGACAAAGACCGAAAAATCATGTGACAACACATTCCTTTACGAAGAAGGCATTTCGTCCGCTCTGCAAAAGTTTCATCTGCATAATTAAATCGCATACAGTTAGCAACATCCGATTAAATCATTATCAAACATTAACATGGCATCATGTAAATGGAGATGATTATTTTAGATTAAAAAATCGGTTATTCTGCTCGACGACATCAGGTGGGGTGGGGAGGGGGAACTTGCCGAACGATTTTAGGTAGAAAAGACTCGAATGAAACAATTTTATGTTGAAAAGACTCAAATAAACAACATCATAACCGATAAGGAGGCTATTCAGCAGCAGTGGGAAAATGGAGCAAATGGAAAGAGAATTATGTATGTATCGAGATTTAAATGACGTTTTTGAATGGTTTTGCAATGTGCATGACAACAACACCTGCTCACATATCACTATTAATGCATATTCAGTTGAAATAAGTCTATTATTATAACAAGAAGAACCTTTTAATAATTAATGTTACTTTTAAATGAAGATATTAAATGCTTTGAAGAATGCAGCTCTCTTACTTTGTACATTACATATACTTCTCACAAAAAATTTATTCCCCCTCTGGAAAGGCCACCCGTCTTATAAGGCCACTTTCCCGGTGCAGAAGGGGTGGCCGTATAAGAGGGGGACTACTGTATGTATATATATATATATATATATATATATATATGTACTGATTGAAAAGTCTGTGACAGTTTGATATCCTGTACATGCAAAAAGACTAGAGCCAATAAAGTCCTTGCTACACAGCAATTTTATCTCAATATAACACTGCTTGTTCAGGACCCTATTTTTATTTTCAGCATTAAATTTCACTTTTTTATCTTGATGTATGGAATTTTAATCATTATAGCTGCAAGCTAGAAAACCTTTTTTTAAAAATGACAATACTCCATATAGTCTTTTAACATTGCTAATATTTTTAAGTATTTATTCATTAATTTCAATACAATACAGGGTATGTTGGTATAGGAGTTAAGTTTCTTATAATCAATGTTCCCTGACAAAGATAAATTCCTGACTTCTGGAGAGCACATGGTTGAAAACAGATGATCAAATACAAAATTTAATCATTTATATGATTTGTGTACACAATGTTCTATAAGGAAAATCAGATGTAAATAATTTTAGCAAAAACACTATAGAATATTGGAAGATGCTTTATTTTTGCAAAACACTATTTCTATCACACAGTGTCAGCTATGGAGACTGGGCTGTAAGTTATTCTCACATGTAAGCAATTCACCCACATTTGCAAACGATTAAAAAAAATCTCTTGATCAATCGAGGTTTAGTCCTCTGGAAACCTAAAACTAAGTAGAAAAATTATGGATAAGAAAGAGATTTAAAATCCAAGGAATGAAGTTGCAGACATGAATTTATTTCTCAATGTCCTCTTCCTCCTATGGTGATACTGCAATGCTACATAGTTAACATTTTCTCTGGTAGATGCCACTAGTGTTGTTTTTGTGATGTCACATTTTTGAAACCCAATCCTAAACCCACATCGTCAGAGTGTGACATCATATGCCACTCCATTGACAACTTGCGCACATCAGGGTCCAAAAACATAGATCACACTATAACCGAGGGCGTGAGTTACTGAGGGACCTCCAAAAATCTGCTAGACATCCAGAGAACAGCAGGGTTGGGGTCGGGACTGGGCTGCTTAATGACTGAATCCTCATTTTATAATTGCATCAAGATTAATTGCCAATAAAGCGCTTTTGTGATGAAGTTGTTCATTGTTCTCTATAAATTGCATTTATTTTCAAAATGTCCAACATCTGAAAGACCGATAACATGATTCCAACTGGTTTCAACAACCAACACAGGTATGCAAAAACGTTTGTGTATTACGTCATGGCTTTTTTTTCTTGATTAGTCTGGTTCTTGGAGTGATGCATAATAGTATTTTGTGAAGCAAGAAGTCTACGAAGCAGGGATCCAGACTAACTGTTGATACACTACCAAACAAGATTCCTTTTAATAAAAAATATGCAACATTTATTTCGCGAGACAATTGTCTAAGTTGAAACTCGATTTTTGTATTGTTCAATTAGTAAAATACTGATGCCGTGATTTCACTGCAAGTAACAGAAAAACTTCTTATCATCCTTGAGGATATCTCTATGTGCTAATTCAGGAATTCTCTGAAGCTTGTTTTCCCCACAATGGTCTGTATCTTTGAAACAATGCTCTTTAATTTATGAAGTACTCATTTCGCTTAGTTGCCTTGCTATCTTTAATTACAATTATGACTGAGGTTAATTTAAGGTAGTCTAATTAGATTACATACACAATAAAATTTATAACAGTGTTTGACTGATCAAGTGAAATGAATTACCCAACATATGACTGGGGCTGCTGGTTCTTAATCATGTAGGATTTGTGTGCTTTTTAAGTTATTATTCTATTTTAATCCACCTCCTTTATTTGATTCAAAAGACATAATTAACATGATAATAGAGAAGGAAGCCCACTTTTTATTTAGTGCAACAATGCAACAAATGCTTCCGCTAGTCCGACATCAAAACATGGTTGGCACTTAATTAGGTTCTCAGAGAAATGCTTGTGGACATAGCTATTACAGTAGATTGACACATTTTACATTTAACAACAAGAGGACACATTGCATTTATGATGATTACACTTAAAAGGAACTAAAAGATAGAACTAGAACACAAATTTTTAATTGGTATTTATCTGCTGAAGTAGGCGTGACATTTTCATTGATTGAAATTTTCTTGAATATAATTAATTACGGTTTACTAAGACTGCCATTTGGATAGAAATTGTAACAAATAATATCACTTCTTATTAAAAGGTGATATTTCATAATGCTGATCAAAATTTCCAGGTCCTATCTACCATTTTTGACAATAAAATGAGTGATATAGCAATGTTTCTGTTACCAATTTTGATTGCAATTTTCTTCAAGTTCAACAAATAGGGATCAATTTCTTTTTTGTATTTTCTGGTTTAAAAAATGGGATTCACATCTGCCCCCACATTATAAATGGGTTTGCAGGTTATCAGGGCACAAGTTATCAAAGGATTAGTGTATAAGGGATTGGTGTATATGGATGGCCCCAAATTTTCTATAAAATGCTATGCTAATTCATTATTATTACACTAGTGATAGGTTGGTTACCTTTCACTCCAGGGTGTTCTTCAATGCCTGCCCATTCCACTAACTGTGTGACAAACTCTCTGTCAGTCCCGAGTTGCCTGGCTGTCTCTGCTGCAAAATACATTATCATCATGCTTTGAAATATCACCAGGAACAAATAAGTATAATGGTAATTAAAAATACAGCTCATTATACTATTCATACATGCAATTGTTCATTTGCTGTCAAATTTAAGAAAAACTGAACCCTATCAGTAAGCAAACACAGAACTATATGGGTTGTTTCAAAAGAATCAACATAAAGAAGTCAAGCTGACATCATGGTGATAAGTGAGAGAGATTTCACACTGCTGACCAAAACATTTTAAAATTTATGAATTTTTTACAAGGTCTATCTGGGTCGGCTGATCTATTCCAGTAAAACATCTGTTGTCTGTTGTAGTCTTAGTGATTACTTCAGATATGGCCTGTCAGTGTGTTTTTGTAAGAATAAAATGTTTTGAACAACTCTAACTAGTAAAAATGGTAAACTAAATTGTATGTATAAAAAAATCTCAAGAATCTAGATCAGTTTTTTTCTTCCATCAGTGAGCTGAATTCTACTTAATGACTGAGTATGCATACAAGCCAATTTCAAATCTCTCTCTCTCTCTCTTTCAGACACACACACACACACACACACTGAAACTGGATGAACAGTAATCACTGGATCCTTCATGTGGCATAATGAACACATTCCAGAAAGAGTTACCAAAGAAACACTCAAAAAAGGGTTCTGCTGTGTGATAAATTCGTAAGTTAACAGGTAGGTGGTACAAGTGCACATCTCCTGTCTGGGTTGTATGTAACCCTCAGCCATGGCTCAGGACAGATAAAAGCCAATCTAGGTCATATGCATCTGTATCACCCACCTATCACTCCATATAACTAACAATAATGTAATACTGCATCAGATGCAAGTAAAGGTAAGAATTCTTCCCAACCCCACTTAGTCCCCCCCCCACCTGCATCCCCTTCAACCCTAAAGATAACAGTTTGTAAGAAAATTCCAAAACATTTAATCATTGGCAAGTAAAAGGTGTCATTTTCCTTCCCCTTGAATCTAAGCACTCTGTTCTTCGAATCCAAAAGACTACTATTAATTATTTTTTAAAAATATTTCAGGATAAACTTACTGGTACACTAAGTAAATCCATATGTCTAAAAGGTTTTGAACGAATTTATTTTAGGAATGTTGAATGAAATGATAACCTTTCTGCACCCTTCCTCCATTCCCACATTTTCTGAGTGCCACCCTATATATATATATATATATATATATATAATAAGAGAAATAAAGCATACACTGCCACCAAGAAATTTGCAAAACATTTATATTATTTTTAACATAAGCAAAAAGAGATTATTGTACGAACTCTTACTGTTTGGTATACAATTTTAACTCAGTTCTAACAAAGACAGACAATAATTATTTAATAACAGGAGAAAAAAAGGCCAATAAATGTGAAGTGAAACCTTTCATACCCATATGTATGGTAAATACTTGTAGTTTTGGATCAAAAGAAAAAGTTTCAAGACTTAAATTCATTCAGGCAAAAACATACAAGCTAAATGATTTTGAGAAACATTCCCTTCCTCTTTTTTCTACTACTGCAGCATTCCAGCACAAATAATGAGCAAATAACAAATTCGCTAATACAAAAAAAACCAAAAAAAACAAAAAAAACATTCTAATTATAAAGAGGCTAAGAAAAGAACTTGCATTCAGTAAATAAGAAATTAAAATATCATTATCAAGTGCAATTAGCTTTCAAACAAATTGAGAACTGATATTGCATCAACAGAAGGGGCTGAACTTAATAGGTTTTTGTTTTACACAAAACTGTTACAAACTGCTGTTACTTTTCACTCCCTTGTGACATGTGGTTTTAGACAAAACTGCTGTAAATTGCTATTACTTTTCACTCCCTTATGATATGTGGTTTCACTCTGCTCAGTATATCTCCCATTCTTTTACATCTCTTTCTGATTTATACAGAGTTTACCTGTTTTACATCAAGTGATTTTTTTAGTACAAACTTGTTAAACTTCAGTTTGTATATTAGGAACTCAGTTTTTTTTTATATTAATATTTCACAAGTACAACAGTTTTTGGTGCCTCCTTTCTAAACTTCTGTGCAAATTAACTGATGTATTTGGGTTTTTACTGAAAATTTTCTATTCACTTAATGACTAAATGTCAGTCTAAATACAAACAAATTATCTTTCTCTCTTTTCTGCCCAAACAAAATTTTCTAACAACTTTTTTAAAAATGTCAACTGACTGTCATTCACAGTTAATTTAAGTAAGCAGAGTGAAATGTCTTTGTGATAATTCCATTTCTATCAGCTTTATTCATTAAATTAAGAGCTGATTAAAATAATGTAACTGCTAAACCAATAGAGCTGATGACCACAGAAATAAAACAATTTACAGTGTATTAATGGCTTTCTGAATAAGCAATACATTTTCTTATATTAATCTTCTGAAAATTTAAAAATTTAGTGAATTAGCACAAAAGAAGAAAATATAAAAATTAATTTTGCATTAAGTCAGTGTAATTTGACAACCAAGCAATGCAAGCAAAAAATTTTTTTCTGGAGTGCATCTTTACATTATGTATCTTAGTACTTTTTGTTATTTTATATGTTTCAATTAACTTCTTTTAATTAAATTTCTTTAGGCTAAGTTTGGTGGATAAGACTGTGAAACTGATGCATCAGCATCTTTCCACTGTAATAAATCACAAAGTCATCAATTACAATTATGAACCAAAATAGATGTGTCTGTCTGAAAACCTTTAACCACATTCATACATCAGCACCCCACTAAGAACCTCTCCATGGTTAACCCCTTTCTGTGCCCATAACAGTTTACTAGTTGCACAAGTAAATTTGTTGCACAACCTCCCTTTTAAGTCATGCATGAAATGGAATTTTTCCAAAGGAAGGTGGCTGTTTGAGATAAAAATTATAAGGAATGAAGGAAGAGGACAGCTTTAAAATTGACTAGATCTAGCTGACTATTATGGGAGATCTGAACAGACAAATTCAGCCAGAAAAGTTCTAACAGCAAAGTGGTATCGCCAGCTCTTTGTATATCTTAAGTTTTAGGACAATTCTCTATGACAGTGTGAGCAACCTTAATAGTCATCGAATCACATTTGGTGATCTCCAAGTATTCTGACATTCCTGTGTTCAATTTTTTGTACGCTTCTTATAACATTTTTTTTCTCACTTGTATAAATATTTAAAGGTAAACAAATCAATAATAATTTTCTTAGTCACCCAAAGTTTTCTCTGCCAAAACATAAAAACAAAATAATTACTGTTTTTAGGTGCATGAAAATTTAAAGTGTAAGAAAACCAAAAGACAATATACAAGAAAATAATATCGAATCTAAGGAGTATTGTACATAAATCATATGGCACTCAAGTGGTTGAAGATAAAACAGTGAAGGAAGCTTTCTGAGTGGAAATTGTTTTACAGTGATAGAATGCTGATTCTTCTTGGCATACAAAAAATAATGCACAGATAAGATTACAAGCTGGAAGAAAAAAAATTAATACAAGAATCCAACCTAGGTCTTTTACTTTTATTCTTTAGATCTGGTCTTCAGTTGTTTTTTTTTGCATTTCATTATCTGACAAACTCTTTTTTAACAAATTCTTTTCAAAATGATGCATTTTCTGTATCCAACCTATTTTTTAATTCAGACAAGAATTTTACAATTCAAATTTTGCACTGAAAAATGACAATTAACAGTATCTTCAGCATCTTGTATGCTGGACCATGAATGCTAATTTCTTTTGGTACTGCCATTCCCTATCTATAGCTGTGGGTGAGGGGAACTGTTTTACTGTATGTACTTGCTTATAAGTCAAGTTCAACTGGAAACTGCACAGACCCAGATCTGCCATCACACAATACACTGGCAGATCTGGATCTGTGCAGTTTGTTAGAAGTCATCAGCAGAACAAACAACACAGACCCTGACCCACAAATGCATTATGTTACAGCAGATCAGGATCTTTGTTGTTGCAGCTATAGAAGACTTACAGGGAAGTATATATAGTATATGTTTATTGCCCTGTTTAACATAACATGTATTGTTTATTATTTGGTGATTAGCTATGGAGAAGGTGCTCTGCTTTGAGGCTGGGTAAATTTATTTTTTACAGAGTTGTACAAAATTTGGTATCAACATAGACCTTATGCTTATGTACACATTTTTCTTCTTATTATCCTGTACTGAAGAGGATAATCATCTTTTATGCATGTTGTAAAGAAGCAATTGTAGAATTTGAGTTCATGACAAAATAACAACCACTATTTTTTGTTACTTTTTTAATGAATTTGGCGGGTTTTTGATACACGAAACAACAATAAATACTTGATATTTATGCCATTCAGTGACAGATGATCATTTCTTCAGTATAATTTTGAACTTTACACATTTTGTATCTAATGCAGTTTTAGTAGGATTACTAAATGAGATGATGATGAAGATAATGATGATGATTATGATAATAATGATACAGCACTATATAAAAGGATCATACCTTGCCCATCCACCAACATTCTTAACACTCCAAGTAGTTTGAAAGTGACAGCATGGACCTCTGTGCTTGCAAGTGTCAAGACTTTTTCCACAACTCCTGCTTTGATTAATGTGGATTTATTGGCAGCTGAAATCAATAATACAACTGTCATGTTTAAAAAAAATATAATTTGTACAGAAAACAGGGCATAACTAATGTATGACCAAAAAAGCCAAATCAGGGCACAATAATGAAGATGTAAAATGATGGAAAAAGTATCAAGATATGAGACATACAAATAACAAGTTCTCTGGAGTCACAATAATATCATCCAGTTACTGCGTCATGACTTATGACAGGCTTACATATGAAAAAATTTAATAAACATTACATACTTTAAATTTTGTTCGTACATGTGCCCAGCTTATGAGAAATGTACATTTTTTCAAAAGAATTAAAAGACTACAAAGTTGTACTTTTAGAACAAGGATGTCATGGCAAACTAAGATTTCTTATCCTTTCTTAGACAAGAATTCAGTTTATTCTATGTCTCATCTACATTACTTTTGTATGATCCCTGACGCAATCCCTTCCCTTACTCTATCCAGACTAGAAATGGGTTCACTGAACACAGATCCCGCACCACAGTGGCTGAAGTGACCTAAATGCAAACTTTAACTACAGCATGAAAGAGGGAGAAATGTAATGGAGACAGATGGACAAGGGTAATACATAGCCCATAGCACTGTCATAGTGGGGCATAAAAAGATTGGTTAATATGACCCAATTAACAATCTTTGTGCTGAATGAAAACCATCAACCTGCAAGGTTCTCCCAAGTATTTTCTGAAGAAATGTCACATAAGGACATTCAACATAATACAGTCCTTTCAGTTTTTGCTTAAAATATGTTTGGTTTTTTTTATTAAGCGGTTATTTTTGCAAGTTAAACTCAGAAAATTTCAGATAATCATTAAATAAACCACTCTAAAAATGCCTTTTACCAGTCATGATCAACAGAACAAGAACAAATGACATTGTTCAGCATGAAAAAGCAAATGAAAAAACTATTACTACACTGTATATGGAAGTTTTTATTTCAACATTCTGTTCTTCTTTATGGTATCTTTTGATGTTAACATCATTTATTCTCAAAAAACTGAAGGAAAACCTTTCTGTAATGGAATTAATCACTATCAATACTCCAAAACAGCATCTCCTAAAGTGTGCTATTCATACCATCAGTGGGTACACCAAAGGGTTTTAGGGGTATGTGACAGAAAAGAAATCAATAAAAATTCTCTCAACAAAACACTATGCACTGGGAGAAGGGGTACACCAATAAGACCGATGTCCCAAAAGGGGTAAGCAAATGTTATAAGTATGGGAAACACTGCTCTAAAATAATCTAGTGTGTACACATAATCCATTTAATGGCGGAAACAATGCCAATGTTGAGAATGTTTTTAATAATTTTCCCACACTTTTTTTATCAATATTGAAATAAATACTCTTTGATTCAAAATGAATATAAAAAATTAGAGATGATACAGAGTCTTGATATTCCATTGATTTTGTGCTTCTGCTGCTTTTGCAAACAGCACATAGCTATGATATGTTTCACAAATACTCTACTGTATTATAGGTTTTCTTTGTTATAAAATCCATGGAAGAGAACAAGAGCTTTTGACTGACATAACCTGTAGCTTTTATCCCTAACTCAGAAAATGACCTTATCATTACAGTATGCATTTTTTTAATGTACTGCAATTATCTTTATTTTGGAATTCATCTGCTGACAAATTTTAAAAATAAAATTTGGATACCGCTCGTTATTTGGAATGAGTAAATAAGTAATGGCCACTTGGCAATGCTTCTGTATCTAAAAAAAAAGTATGGAGTCAATTGGATTATTAACCTGCTATAATATTTTTTTATTTTTTTCATAATATTTCAATTTCTGTTATATATTCCAACCTGGTTGTAATTAACATATGTGAACTAAACCTTGAGAAATTTAATAGACTGAAAATCATACGAGTCAGGATTGCTGCAATAATTAAAATGAACACACTAACATTATACAAGAGAACATTAGAATTAATATGAAAGGTTCACAAACAGAAAATAACTGGGATTTGCAACCTTTGATGCTAAAACCTCTTCCACCTCCAGTTCAGAGTACCATAGATAAAGAAATTCCACCAGAAATAACTGTTTCAAGCCATAAAAATATGAAGCTGCACACTGAACCCTTTGGAGTGAATGATTTCTGAGTTAAAACTAGAGAATGTGGATTCAGATCTCCATTCCACGTCATGGGTAATATCAGTTAGAGAACAGTTCCGGTCAAAGACGATGCTTCTGGCAACCTGTGGGCTGAAATGCATAACAATTTCATCTTAGTTGGAGTTATTTCTTAATATGCAGATGGAATAACCCACTTAATCCAGGATAAATGGGTCTGATTGTTTATATTGTCCTGTCCCTGTTTGAGAGGTAACAATAGGCATGATCCCCCTCAATGTAATGGCTCAGTCATTTTAAGATACCACTGCAAGGTTCGTACTGGATCCTGCAGGTGGCATTGAGTGGAAGTGTCCAGTGTAGACCATGATGTCAGTATAAATGTCTGGTTACCAATGGGCTGAAGCCTGTTCTTTGTGATGAAAGAGGGAACCGTCCTAAATGAAATGACATGTCAGAACTGAATGTACTTTGGGTTCCCTGATAGGGTATGTATTTTGTTGATTCTGCCTACCACTGTTTGTGTGATGAGGAAGTAGGTCTTGTATGAAAGGTGAGCCAAAGATGCCCTTGAAAGCGATTCCAATGGGTATTTTGTTCAGCCATAACATAGTTCATCCGACGAGTGAAGCCCGTGGGACTAATGTCGAGTCCAAATGGAAGTGCTGGGAATTGATAAATGATGTTGGTGTAGGCAAAATGCATAAATTTCCTGGAAGTCTTGTGAATATGGACATGAAGATATGCATCTTTAAGTCCATGTTGATTGTGAAGTCTCCCTCTTGAACGGCATTCAAAATGCACCATGGTGTTTTCATTGAGAACCAAGAAGCATGAATGAATTGACTGTGGGCACTTAAGTTGATGACAGGACACAGAGTGCCATTTCCCTCTGGGACCAAGAAAGGTCTGGAACAAAATCTGGGGAATTTATATTTTGAACAATTGCTACTGCCCTTTTCTGCAGAAGGTCATTTATTTCTTGCTACAAGGGTGTGGCTTGGAATGGGTCGGTTGGAATGTTGTAGCTGATGGGACACTGTACAGGGTGTAATTTGAAAGTGATGCAGAATCCCTTGGAAACCACTTCTCTGGTCCAATGATTGTCATGGCAAATCTTCTCCCATTCAGCAGCACAGATCCGAAGCATTTCTCTTACTGAGATCTGTGGAAAGGGTGATGTGGAGACCATGTCATTTTTGAGAGAAGGAGGTAGTCAATGAAAAGAAACTTTGGCGTCAGTGATCGCTACTTCTCTATCTTTAGTCCTTTTTGGTGCACAAAAACTGTGGTTTACGATGTTAGGAACTACGACTGGACAACTTGTCAGAGGTCTGTGTTCCAGTCATGTCTCTTAGTTCCTTTTGTTGGTTTCCTTAAATGTCTCTATATCGGTGTTGTGGTTGCGGGGTGGGAAAATTTGTCACCCTAGCAGCTTTTTAGTGTATTTCATCAATCTAGCTGTTAAAATGTAGATTAAAGGAAAACAGTTGTGATTGTAACTTGGCCTTATGATGATCCTTAAGGAAGGTGAAGATGGAGAGCAGTGCATTTCATTCCGCCAACTGTCACAGCTACTGTGACAGCACTGGCATAAATATATGGAGCTGCTCTGTTCAAAACATGGGCCATTATGGAGATCTACTCCCATGCATGTACCGTGGAATCCAGAGTAAGAGATGAGCTCTGTTCTGCCTCTTGGAAGATAGCCATCGATACCATGTCCAACATAGACCCCACAGTGACTATAGTGCAGACCAATTGTTGAGTGTCATTGAAAGATGTTTGATCCATATGAACAGAGTATCATGTTGTCATCCTCAAAGCTACAATGTCATGATCAACTGTTGGGGTTTCCAGATGAAAAGCTGGTGTCTGGCAATAGTAGAACTTCAAAGAAAAGCTGATGAAAGGCGTTTTTTGCGAAAACAAAACAGCTAATGCAGATGTAAACCATTCAAACTGTCTGTGATTCTGACAGACTGCAGAAATAAACTGAAGTTGGATTCCTCCTTATTTGTGAGAAGATCAACAGATACTGGAGCTCTTGTTCAGGTGGTTGATAAGGTAGGAGGAGAAGGGCAAAACTCCAGAGGTTAAAGGCGGAAAACTTCTTCAATGAATTCCCATGACATAGTGAGATCAGGAAGTGAAGAAGAAGCCTGAGAGCAAGCACTGCTGTGTAATGTGGCGAATTTTGAAGACTTATTGAAACTTAATGTTGAATAAATTGTGCATTGAAATTATCATAGTCAAGCCAGAAAGGTCTTGAGAAGGTTCACTGATATTTCTCTTATTTCATCTCTGAAACATAAAAGGGTCTACGTTTAAGCTTCAGTGGAATTGACCAAGTCATCATAACAGTATAGTGACAGAGAGTACATAGAATTACTGACTGTATCGATTGGAGGAGACTTTATGTCAAATAATTGATCTTCAAAGGAAAGCTAATTGCAGCATATTTTAGGCTGTTAAAAGCTGATGAAAGATATGATTATTTTGGGGGAAGGTTTAGGAACAGTTGTTTCCGATTGGTCAGAAAACATTTAGGCCTACACTTTGGGAGACTGAGAATTTATAGGAGCAACTTTAGACAAATTTCTTCAGTACGATTTTGCCTTGTGAGAAGACAAAAGGTCCAACTTCTTGGAAAACTTGAGAATAGTGTTTTCCCTCGCAGAGAGGCCAGATAACTGTCTTAAAAAGGAAGACAGGCAACTGTGCTAGGACGCATGGTTTGTGTGGAAAAGAAACAGCATTAAGGTATGCAATTTTAGTTTCCATATAATATTCTATTTTCATTTGTTTGGTTTTATGCAAATATGTTGATATGCTTATGATTCATGCATGTATCGTGTATTCATTTCGTAGGACTCGGTTGATATGTTAGAGTGTTATGCAATTTAATTCTTTAATTTAACAATTATTAGTTCATTGATAGAATTGACAGATTGCATGTAATCAAATATTCAATGTGCAGTACTTCATAGGGATTTATGATGTAATCCAAAGAATGTTCAAATATTCAGTATTTCATAGGGATTTATAAATTAACCCTAATATGCAGATGTGTCATATTTTTTACAATTACATAAATTGATTTCCTGTGTAGGATGATACTGTTATCGTGAGTTAATGACAACTGTATATTTATATATAATTTTGTTCATGCTTAAATGATCTTGCAGGTTATTGGTTACTGTAGCTAGATTTAGTGAATATTATGCCATAAGTAATTGAGCATTTATCTTATTGAACATGAATTGACTAGTCAAATGTAAATAAGACGTGTTGTAATGTATGCTGGTATATACGGCTGCATTTGTCCGTATACAGCACGTGGTAATTTCTAATCAATTGCCGTGTGGCGAGGGCAATGAACTGCCGAGCTAAGGTCATTTGTACTAAATATAATGGTTGTACCTTACAGAAATCTGTAAGGACAGTTATTTGTTAAGATCACCTTATGTCAGAATTTATGCAGTGTGAATCACTAATCTGAATACAAACAAAGAGAGTTTATATATATATAGATAAATGGTGAAACTTGTCTATCTTGAGCCATACTCTTGTATTTAAGGGAACAGTTTTATACCCTTCCGAGAAAAGGAAAACCCGATGAGTCAGAGGGAAGTCCGTATCTAAGAGAGGTCGGATTAATCAGGGTCAGACAGGGGACCAAAGCGCACGCATTAGATGTGGAAAAACAAGACCA
Source organism: Megalonaias nervosa (assembly GCA_016617855.1). Taxonomy (NCBI): domain Eukaryota; kingdom Metazoa; phylum Mollusca; class Bivalvia; order Unionida; family Unionidae; genus Megalonaias; species Megalonaias nervosa. The sequence continues at coordinate 22,461 of JAECUM010004132.1, read as the reverse complement.
GAGGAGAGAGAGATGCCAGGTAATGCTGTCAAGCGTAGAAATTGTACTCTCTAATTCACCACTCGTAACATGATGTAAATTGAACACTGCGACTAAATTCTATCAATGCAAATCTGTTGGATTGAAAAGTGAAATTTTGGTTATGTATTAATTGATTAAATTTATTTCTAGTACATCTGTTGGATTGAAAGTGAAATTTTGGTTATGTATTAATTGATTAAATTTATTTTTATTTATTGGAAAAGGGGGCTAGTAGTTGTTTATTTCTTTCAATAGCCTTGCTCAGTTATCTGTTAACGTTCCATCTATCCGTCCACACTGGGCAATAACACCGTGGGAGGTAGGTCATTCCCTAGTTAATGATCGCCAAATCAATTAAAGGGGCTTTATTGTTTTAAAGCCCCCCTCCCCCCGTTACAGTTGTCTCTTCTTGTATGAGGTAAAGCTGACATCTCCTGAGTTGCCTGAGATGGAGCTAGTGAAGAGTGTCAAGGTCTGCAGCCGACACAACTCATAAAGCACCATAAAGCAGAAATGGAGATTTCCAATCAGTCACTGATTAAAGAGTCCCTTCTACTGACCAAGGGTTGAGAGAAATTTGAGGTGGCATATGCCAGATGCTGAGGTACTAAGCTTGGCATCATAAATGGAGAGTATAGTGAGGCCATATGTGGGTTAGACTGGTCACCATAACTGCCTCTGTACACTGGGTTCGACAGACTGGACAACAGCTTGATTTCCAGGAACTTTTTGTGTTAAGATCTTTGTCTGTGAAGATCCTTTGTGGTCCACCTAGGCCAGTCAAAATGGACATAGGCCATGTTTGTAGGGAGGACGTCATCAGAATCATAATGCTGGATGGGTTACGGGATGTTTGATCCATGCGACCCGTCCATGTATCAGTGAAGCCAAATGATACTTTGTTTTGTTCATTTGCTCATTGTTTATGATCAAGAACTGTTGAGTGCAACCCTGAGGAATCTAGGCCTAAAGGTATAGCCAGCAATAAGGAGTCCTGTGGTGGTGACACAGGTGCCGGGGCCATCTCTCCTCATTTAGATTTCTGGCATTTTGTGACTGGAGAGTTGTGTTGATTTATCTCCCTTATTCACCCAAAATTCCTGCACTGACAACATGTCAGCATGTAGCATGATTCTCGGCACAAGTGGAAGTAGAGACATTTGTAGATTTTGTGACCAAAATCTATATCAAGGGGAGATTACTCTGCATGACCGCCACTTAGGTGGGCAAATGACTTTTTTGCTCTCTTTAGCTAAAAGTTTCATTTGGGAGGGATGGATTTGCAAGGTAGTAATAGTTCTCCTAAGGTATCATGATTGGGTTATGTATTTAAAGAAGAAACAAGGGAATTCATGTCTTGGTACTAAAGACTGATTGCCTTGTGCTTGTGAGAAATGCTCTCCAGGACATGAAAGTGGTTCTGACACAATGCCATCCATCATTCTTAAGAAGACCCTGGAACTGATCAGGTTCACGGTGTCCCTGAAAGCAACCCTCAGAAATTTCTGAGAAGACTTGTGAATGGGAATATAATGTGACAACTCTACTTCCAAAATCTCACTCCTGCATAGTTCAGAGGATCCATTTCTGGATCTTAATTCTGAACCTGGGTGCCAGAATGTGTTGATTGTGAGAGCTTAGGTCGGTGAGAGCAACTGGGGCAAAACCCGCTCTTCTCGTCCCATATATTGTCATGACCTGCTCTGGAAATTTGACCTTCACCAAGTAAGTTTCTCCATTTGGCATGGTTTGGAGGGGTCCTTTCCACTTCTCTGGTTCTTCCTGCGAAAGGAAGACTGGTTTCAGGGTCATTATGCCCGCATGAGACATGCTTCTTTGGCAGCCTGTGTTCTGAGTTTTGGCAGCCTGTGTTCTGATCTTTGGCTGGGTGAGATAAGAATCCAAAATGATGTGGTTATCATCTTTTTAGTTTGAAAGGACTGGATTTGTCAGGTAGTAGATGTTCCCCTAAAGTATTATGATCAGGTAATGTATATGAAGAATAAATAAGGAGAGTAAAAAAGTTTTTTGGCTAACCTGGAATAGCAAGGTTTCTAAGGGCACTAAGTGTGGCATGCTGAACTGAGATACTGCTATTTGGCTGTCCATCTGGCCACAGGACTTGGACTAGCACATCAACTAATCCTTCCTCCACAAGTTTTTGACAGTGTTCATCTGAAAGTAGTTAAAATACAGTCCCAAATTCTGACAGAATTCAGAGATGACAGAAATTTTATCAATAAAAAAAATTAAATAATGCATTAAAGAATGTACATTAATACATCATATCTGATTCTGACCAATGTTATCTTGTCTTTATAGGCTTGGAAAGATAAAGAAATGGACATGATTGTTTTATTTTTCTGTTTTAAACACAGTCAGCTCTGGTTAATATGAACTTCTGCAAATCATCAGAATCAGTACATCTTAAATGAAGTTCTTATCAAGTGAAACCAGGAATGAAAGAAACAACAGACAGATAAACAGAAAGAAATAAATGATTAAAATGTAATAAGGATATATTTTAATGAATTTTAAGACTAAGAGTTGTGTGATCAATGGGCAAACTTGTATGGTTGATAAGATGATACTGTATGCAGTATTTATTCAGCAGTTTGAGCCAGTCAGTCATCATTATCTGGCCTCTGTTACCATACCTACTTGCCTATAAGTTGAGTCAAACTGAAAAACAGATTGCATTATGCACCTGCATGTCAGGGTTTATGTTGTTTATTCTTTACTCCTAACAAAATGCAAAGACCCAGATCTGCACACACATTATGCAAAAGTAGATCTGGGTCGGTGTTGTTTGCAGCTGGACTCAACCAATTAACAATTACGTAAAGTCCATTTTATTTTGACACCAAATTTTTTTAATTTTACACAAAAGTCATACAATAACTCATCAACCATTTCTTGAAACTGCAAACAAGAGTCCCTTGATGGGACAGGTTTTCAAATGGCTTAAAAGAATTTCCAGGATTCCATGACAAAACCATTTCTTTAGTTCTTTCATTCCTTTTAACTGCTGAGAATTCAAACCATCTCAGATAGTTTTATGAAACTTCAAAATACCAAATCTGGATTAAAAAAATGTTCTTACAGGTATGATTTAATATGTTCATAAAAAAGTACAGTAAATGATTCTTTGTTATGGCCTTTGACCTTGAACCTAATGTCATAGATGATCATAGAACTCATTTCAATGTTTCCAAGATATACCAATGTGCTAAGTTTGGTTTAGTCCATAATTATTTTCTGTGGATGGGACAAAAAAGGCAGATTATTGAAATGGGATCATTCAATGTATTATTCACACAGATCCACAAACTGGGTTTGATAAAAATTCGTAGTGTTTTGTTTTAACATGCAGACATGCCATTACAGATAAAGACCTATGACCTTTTATATCACTGTCAAACTGATGAAGATGAACTTGTTTATTAAAATGCAACTTAATGCAAAGTCTAGTCGAATTTAATTTGCATACATATAAGTACATACTTTCTGGCCTATAAGCTCATGTGGATTATAAATCAAGTACACTAATTTTGTAAATTTTCTGTCCTTCATTCATTTATATGTTAATGTGGAGTATAACAGAAACCAAGATCAACACCCTGACTTCGCCTTTTTAGCTTGTAATTTCCAGTTTCACGACTATGAATGGTATCACTATATGCTATTCCAGATTAATTGGGAAACTGTCACAATGTTATCATGCTTTTCCCCCCAATCTGTTTTTTTTGGGGGGAAGCAGGGTGATTGTAATCTGTATCATTCAGTTACCTGATGATTGTTAGCTTCCTCATGTAAAAGGGCACTACTTTATGTAATCATCAACTGACACCACTGGATAAATAGTTCATTGCATTTACATGCTAATTAAATATGCCAAGAGCTTTTGCCAGGTTATTCCAGTTAGCACCTGTCTGAGGGAAAGATCTGACAGAAGAGATCAAATTAGTGAGGCTACCAAAATGAAAATGAGGCTATCCATAGGGAAATGTGAAATGTAATGAAAATTAACAATTGTTACAGAAAAACCAAACTTTCATGAAAAGAATAAACAAAATGCATTAAAATATACCAGTATTTCAACAATGAAAATGGTGTGCTTGATTAAAGATCATTATTTACATCCAGAGAAGAGGAGAGAGGGCAAATTTTTTGTGGTTTTGATCACAAAAGATTTTAAAACCAGTACTGTAATTTATATGGAATAACAACAGAGAACAAAGGGGAACCAGTATTGTCTATTACCTGTAGCCAACCAGGGTTTAAACAGTTACAGTAACTGACTTGGATTGGTATTAGAAACCAAAGTTCAATCCATCATTTACTGGAATAATCAAAGTGAGATGCAGAAACAACATCTTGATTAGAATGAATACAAGTTATGTGTTGACATCACATTTTGCTTAAGCTGAAATGCAAAACTAAAAACAGATCATTGATAATTTACAAATAGTCCATCTCTATTCTAAATTGTAACTTACATTATTGGCATTCTTTAGTGAATATATAACAGTACTGTGAATATAAGAAAGTTGCTTGCTAAATCTATTGTATTTATAAATAGTCATTGAAATTTCTATCATTAATATTGATTACATCCCTTTGTTTGCTTAATTGTATCAATGAAAAATATGTACTGGTAATCACTGAAGTGCATCAAATAAAATACTGGTAAATCAAATATCAATGGACCTATGGCTAAAATGTGATCAGTAAGGAAGACATAAAGTCTCAAAAAAGATGAATAAAGCGAAATATGTTCACTTTTTGCAGCCCATGAAATGTGAACTCTTTAACTTTTTAGAAAATACAAGCACATACAAATGTATACAAAATAATGACAAAAGTGACAACATAAAAGCAGTTAACTTAGTTTATAACAATTTATCGACATGGTAGATGAACAAGTATTAGTACAGCTTTGTTAACTGTTTTTGACTTTATTGCTTACACCTCAAAATTATGGTATTACCACTACTAAAAGCAATTTAAATTATATTATTTATACAATGTATATACTGTATATACCGGTACTCACTTACGAGTTCAACTACAAACTGCACAGACCCAAATCTGCTGGCAGATCTGGGTCTATGCAGTTTGTTAGGAGTAATCAGTACAGCAAACAATATAGACCCTGATCTGCATGTGCATTATGGTATGGTGGATCAGGATCTTTACTGTTTAAAGTTTGACTCAACTTACAGGTGAGTATGTATGGTAAGTCTATTTAGAGTATAATAAGAAGCCCTGACTTCCAGATCAAAAAGCATTGACTTATATGGTACTTAATTTTTAAAATATCAAAAAGGAACAAAATTGCAAACAGTGAAGTTTAACCTGATCCCAAGGTTAAGCAGGTCTGATTTTCAAAACATCGCTCATGTGATGGTTGTCAGATCTCCACCATTTTCATTCAGAACCAATTATTCAGAACTAATTACATACTGCAAGAATATTTCAAGAAGGCTAGTGATAAACATTTTAGCTGGCCACTATGGTTACCAGGGTCACACCATTTTAACCCTGAACCAGCAACCTAATGCTACAGTGTTTCCATGAAAACACACATGCTGATCAACGTTTCAGAAGTTGCCATAAAAAGGTTTTCAGGATGGCCATCAAGGCAGCCATTTGGAGGTTACATCATTTAGGACCAACTATATATCAATCACAGTAAGTGATATATAACATATATCAATCATAATAAGTGTCTCAGTGAAAATCCCAAGTTTATATGACTATCTTTTCAGGAGAAACTATAGCATACACCTGCTAACCCAAAAAGCGATGTTGTACAATCTCATACGAGCCAACAGAAAATGACTTAAAATTCAAATCTAAATAAAAGAAAAAATAAATTTGTTTTCTTGAAGCTTTTATTACACTTTCAAATAATAAAACAAAACAGTTGGCAGACTTAGTATTGTCATTTATCACCATAAAGACACACATAAGAACACACTCACATAATGATAACCACTCAGACATTCAATAAAAAATTACACAAAGTTTTTGTCTTCTTAATTAGACATAACGTTTGCTGTACTCAATAGTTCAATGGAGGATTTGAAGGTGATGTAAGTGTCATTTGGAACAAACCATTTAATCTGGAAGTCGGTGTAGGGTGCAATGGCTGGGATTTCTTTCCATCTAGGATATTTTTTTTTCTTTTATCTCAAGATATTTTATAATGGATAGAATTTCATTTCTTCAAGCTATATGGGAGCTGAAACGAAACAAACTATTTAAAAAAAGTGGGCCACCTTCTCCTAAAAATGAAACAGTATTCCTTTTTGCACTCAATAGGGACTGGATGTTACTGCTGTTCAAACTTTCCTAAGCAGCTTGTTGAATATTTCTAGGCATTTTGTTCCAATGCATATGAATGTCTTAGTGATGTTGCTGTCTGGCAGCATTTCCTTTCATGTCTGAAAAATGAGGTGCAACTGAAAATGAAACATTGTGCTCTGCTATGAGTTACATGTCACATGGTCTTTTAACAGCTTTTTACAGTCACTTTTGGGATTGAGTTCTGCATCTGAGCACGGTTCAAATGCTGGGTGGTATTCCAATGTTGATGAATGTCATACATTCCAGAAAGAATAATGCTAATATGGTGTTACAGTATGTTCGAAGGATAAATGGCCCCCCCTCCCAACAGCATTTCAACATTATGCTTTCAAAAATTAATCACACTTTCACGTTATTCCAACTAATGAAATATTAATGTCTTGCAATTTATATATGGAGTAAAATCTGACTTCACAGAAACGTTACTGCTGATCATAAACCAGGGAATAATCTTTAATACAGATAACTTAAACATTCTCATTCAGGTCATTTAAATACATTAACTTTTGTTTGTTTTTACATGCTTTTCTTTTATTTGCCTAACATCAAACAAATTGGGTTATTCCACTTTGCATACTTACCTAAGCAAAATAGTCATACTGGATGTCAAATCAGCACCATTTTAACTCTAGCCCAACAAGACATTATAAGAAGTCTTCTGATATGATTTTTGTATTTTGGAAGAATAACATGATTTTCAAGATGGCAGCCATGGTGGCCATATTCGATATTATATGCACACCATTTCCATTTAGGACCAACTTGACTTCAAAAGAAGTATTCTAGTGAAAGCACAATACTGATATGGCAAGCCATCTACTAGAAGAAGTGATAAGATTTACCACATGGTAATTGTGGTGGCCATATTGCAGGTCAGATTGACACCATTTTAATTTACAACCAACCAGACATCATAATAAGTCTTGAAAACCCATGCTGATATGATCATTCATTCAGGATTGGTCATATCACCATATCAAGATTTTCAAGATGGCCACTGTGGCAGCCATATTAGATGTGCAAGCAGCACCATTTTTATTTAAGACCAGCTAGGTATCATAAGAAATCTTTTAGTGAAAACCCATGTCCATATGACCATTTAATCAGGAGGTGTAGTGATAACAAAATTTTCAAGCTGGCTGCTATGATGACCATATTGGATGTCCAAGTGGCACCATTTTCATTTAGGTTCAACTAGACCAAGGGCTGTGTATAAAGTTTAATGGCAATCCTTCAAGAGTTGTTTAGGAGGAGCAGTGATAACAAATTTGTGCTAACTGACAGTGAACAGATGAAAAACCATCCCATAATCTCTTCTGGTCTATGACCAGTAGAGCTAATAAAACCATCTTACCAGAAGAAGTACCAGCAACAAAATTTCAAAGATGGATGAGGAAGTCATTTTCTGAGGTCAGATCAGAAACATTTTTAAATAGGACCAGCTATATATAGATAGATTTGTGTTTCAGTGAAAATCACTGGATGATATGACTATCCATTCAAAGGAAGCAGAAATGATAAAATTTCCAAAATGGCCACCCTTGTGGTCATGTTAGAGGTCAGATTAGACCCATTTTCACTTAGGATGAACTAAATATCATAAGAAATCTTTAGTGAAAACCCCATGTTGCTATAATCATCCACTTAAGAGAAAAAACAGCCATAACAAGATTTTCAAGATAGCTGCAAGTGGCACAGACAGAGGAATGGACAACAAGCAACTGCATAAACTCTTCCGGTCTGTGCAGAGTAGAACTAAACATTTCTAACAGTCTCGAGGGCCTGAAATATATCTGACAGGTTTGGACCACATTTGAGTCTTTTTTAAAAATGATTTAACAACGAACAAGATAAATTGTTTTTAGCAACTATTCCACTCAAACTCTGAATAATAAACCTTTTAACTTCTAAGGAAGATAGTTAGGCATAATAATCTTCTTAATAATTTGTCTTATCAAATAAACAAAATAGGAATCATATAAATAAAAAATATGCTCATATAATTAAAGAAAACAGTATTTAAATTGTTTGTATCAAGTCAATAATTTTCATTTCAATATATGAGTTTGGTTGGTGTTTTATAAATATGTTTGTGCCAAATGGAATTTTGTATCATCTTCATTCTTATCAGAACTGTCCTTTCAAAATTTTTCAAGTTACTTACTGGTATCACTTGAATGTTATCATTTAAAAATTACTCATCAGTGTTATTTTTATAATAAATCTGATACAAAAGATAAAATTTCAATAAAATGCCAATTCTTTATTCTGACAATTACAATATATAATTAGAATTGGATTAAATACAATTTTACATAATTTACAAAAAACTAGATTAACTTGCATGCTTTATCTTTGTGTGGAAGACCTCTGTTCTGTGTTTGCATGCTTCCCAAACAGGTTCATTAACTGTCACAACTATTTCTGCCACAAATAATGAAAATGTGAGCACAAAATACACCATAATGTACCATGTTACTCACTTGATGTATGACAATGAAATCAAAATCAGATGAAGTAGTCAGATTCCCTTACCACTTCTTGCAAAGTTTCCCACTGCCAGGGCTCCTGATAATTGTAAATGTTCATCATCACTCTCCAGCCATTTCATGGACTCCACAAATATAGGACCATCTCCATTGGCAAACAGTACCTCCATACTCTTTTCTGTACAAAATACAAAGACAATAATAGTCAATTGTTGCTGTAAGTTTTCTTCCAGCACAGTGACCCATGCATATCCTTTTCATCTTAAAAAAAGCTGATATCATTTGACACCTGAAAAGTATTTTAAAACTCTTGATGTAAGAAATAAAAAAATCTTGTAACATGGTGCATTATATGCCAACCATCTAGTAAATTAGTATTATAATGATAAATAGAACCCAACTAATGCAAGACATCCAAGCAAACCTAACAACTTGCTTACCTCCTACAGCAGAACAACTTGATAACTGCCTGCATTCATTGCTTGACAAACATGCCCCAGCAACCAAACGCAGAGTATCAATTCAAAAGTGTTCTCCATGGTATAATAGTGTTAGAGACCAGCTTCGCACTGCTAAAAGAGACTGCCATAAAGCTGAGGCTTTGGCTTTCCACCATTATTCATAAGCAAATCTATGAAGCCGCTAAGAAGAATGTCACAAACATAGTCCATGCAGCTAAATCAGCCCACTACAGTACTAAGATCATGGAAAGTTCCAGCTGCAAAGAGCTATTCGAGATTACTAACAAGCTAATGTCAAGGAACAAATGTACACCACTTCCAACTACCTTCTCTCCAGTTGACCTTCCGGACCTGTTTGCAAATTTCTTCCGTGACAAAGTACAAACCATTAGAGATAAGCTTGACAACACAATTTCAACTGACTCGTCACCATACAGTTGCGATACAGAATTTCAGCAGCAACCGTTCACAGCATTTGAACCTGTCTCTATGGATTTAGTACAAACAATCATGATGAAGAGTGTACCAAAGTCATGAGAACTTGATCCAATTCCAACATCACTGCTGTTTGAGTGCTTAGATCCAATATTGCCTTCACTAACTGATGTTATTAATACCTCTCTCTCATCCGGGGAATTACCTTCATTTTTCAAAACTGCCACTGTAAAGCCTCTGCTGAAGAAACCAACATTCAACCATAACGATATAAAGAACTACCACCCAGTTTCTAATCTCCCATTCATGTCAAAAATCTTAGAAAAAGTTGTTCTATCCCAACTTGTATCTCATCTGAATTCAAACAGTCTTTTTAGCAATGTACAGTCTGCATATTGCCCTTGCCACAGTACTGAAACTACTCTTCTGAAAGTAGTTAATGACCTTCTCTCTGCTTTGGATAGTGGAAAGATTACAGTCCTCACCCTCCTTGATTTGTCTGCAGTATTTGACACAACTGACCAAGATATATTACTTCACCGTCTCGAGCATATATTTGGCATTCATGATACTGCCTCACTGTGGTTCAAGTCCTACTTGGTCAACCGGACACAAATTGTGTCCGCAAATGGAATACACTCCAGCCCAGTTGATCTATGCTGTGGTGTTCCACAGGGGTCTGTTCTTGGACCTGTTCTCTTCATTCTATACATCAGCTGCTCTCAAGTGTCATAGATCATCATCCAGTGTCTCACCAATTGTACGCTGATGACACCCAAATATACAAATCTAGCCACCCAACTGAAGTTGATGCTACCATCCAAGGCATAGAGAGGTGCATTTCCGATGTGAAATCATGGATGACATGTAACAAGCTGCAGATGAATGATGATAAAACTGAAGCCATTCTGATTACAATACAAAGACTTTCTCATTCACATCCTTTATCTCAAACAATAAATATCAGTAACACCAATATTAAATTCACACAGTCAGTATGAAACCTAGGTGTTACTCTCGACAGTACTCTCACATTGCAACAACATGACATGAACATATGCAAGGCTGCATAGCTTGAGCTGAGATGAATCAGCTCCATTCGCAAATATCTTTCAGTTGATGCCACTAAAACACTTGTGTGTTCCTTAGTACTTTCAAGACTGGGCTATTGTTAACTCAATTCTGTCTGGTTCGTCTCAATATCTACTCCAGAAACTTCAAAAGTTCAAAACACAGCTGCTTGGATCATCCTTAGAGTACCACGATCAGAGCACACCTCCCGCCTGCTTTGTACCCTACACTGGCTATCCATTCGATTCAGAATCAAACACAAAATGTGTTCTCTTTGCTACGTTTCACTGATGGACTCCAGTCCAACATACCTATCCGACCTCACTCATGTGTACACACCAGCAAGATACTTAAGCTCCTCTTCTGACACTCGTATTCTCATTATTCCCACTATGAAAATGAAATCATATGGACAACGTTCTTTTGCATACCAGGGCCCAGCAACGTACAACAAATTGCCCACTGAACTTAGACATAAAGACACAGTGATCTCATTCAAGAGCACTCTTAAAACTCACCTATTTCGACTACAACAACAAACTTAAAGACTTTATAATGTTTCCTACCTAAAAAATTTTCAGCATGTTTTATGTTTCTAATTTCATGGTGTTTGTTTTTTGTAATCATATCATTATATATGGGTTTTTTTATGTTTTAGGTGTTGTCTAATGTTGTAAAGTACTTAGATCTTCTAAAGATTAGGTGCTATACAAAGTCCTCATTATTATTATTATTATTATTATTATTATTATTATTATTATATTTTATGCAAAATACCCTCTTCTACAACTTGGATAATCATAGTACCCACTTAAATTGTATAATATCATATACTATGCCACTGTTGATGTGTCCTTGACCTTTGACCCCTGGATATCAAAATCAATAGTTACCTTTTACTGCCCCATATGCAAGTCAGCTGAAAAGATTCCCAAAAATGCAAGTTAATAATGAATTTTGGGCTAGGTATATGGCATAGAAGTGACTTTTCTTGGAGGCACTGTAGCCCTGACCTTTGATCCTTTGAATCTGAAATCAATAATTGCCTCCCTTGTCTCAAATGCAAGCCAATTATAAAATCTGGTCTGAGGAAAAAAAACAAAGCTGAAATTATTCTGCAGAAACTATTTTTCTTTTCAGTCTCATTGACCTTGCCTATAGACCTATTGATCCCACAAATTGATAAGTGTCTTTTTTTTCCAAAAGCAAGCACTCCAAAACCTGTAATCATAGTCTGTGTAATAGAATTTGAGTTATGCTGTGGAAACCATTTTCTTATCCTGTCCTTTGACTTTAAACCCTCAAACCACCTGGCATCATTCTTGCCTCAAATGCAAGCCAGCAACAAAGTTTGGTCAAAACATGTGGCACAGAACTGTTTTGTGAAAATCATATTTACTTCTTTCATTTGCGATTATCCTTGACCTAATTACCCCAAAATCAATTGGTGCCTATCTCATCTCATATAGTGGCCATACAAATAGCTGAGTCATGTTTTGTGACCTTGGACTTTGACATTTGCGGCTTTGTAAAGGAAAATTAACTGCTTGTTACAAACTAATTTCATTGATTTTAAATAACGTAGAAAATTTAGTGAAAACCTAAGCTCTGTGTTTTAGTGCTTTTGTAAGGGATAATTTCTCTATTTCTTGTCCACAATCAATGACTTTCTCCAATGCACGGAATATCACCATATTTAAAATATCTTTACCTATCAACACAGTAATCATCCATACCTGTAACACTATTTAGTCCATTCCGCTGCAATAAGACAAGAGTTGGTTCAATGTGACTTGAAGTTTTGATGTTTGTTAGAATGTCTGTATTTAATTTGGATATAATTTGATTTCATATGAAAAAACTGCACATCTTAATACTATACTTGAAAAGATTTTGAGATAATTAATCATTTAGGAAAAAGTGGTAGGTTTGAGTACCATATATGCTCTCTTATAAATAGAGTGAAACTGAAAAAGAGCAAAGATGAGTCCAACTGCAAACTGCACAGACCCAGATCTGATGTCGAATAATGCGCCAGCAGATCTGGGTCTGTGCAGTTTATTAGGAATAATCAGTAGAATAAACAACATAAACCCTGATCTACAGGCGCATTGTGCTATGGCAGATCTGGATCTTGGTTTTTTGCAGTTTGGCTCGACTTATAAATGAGTATATATGGTATGAATAAAAAGTTCATTTTCATTTAAGCTCAGTTTGACTAAATATGACATCCCTGCAAACAATACTGATATGTTTTAAGAATTCCCAGACCTTAAGCATAACCCTGTAACATTGTTGATGATGCTAATGGCAATGCCAATGACGTGAACATGACTACCTGTAATGTAGACAGGAGAAAAATGTCATGACCATGATTAGATACCTCCTGTAAGAAGTAGGATAAGTAGGTCTGAAGCCATCTTGACAATATGGTGGCTGTTCTCATCTGCTCTGCCAGTATTTGATTGGATAAGTCGGATTAGGTGATTACTCAGCTCAGTCTCTGCCAAATAGTCTTTCACCTCATCTGAAGAATAAAGATTTTTTAAAATCAACCCACTCTCAAATGGAATTCATCCGCCCATTAGTCTTACCCGCTTTTTTTTAGGGTTGAACGAGGCATAGGCCCATCATTTTGGGAAAATAAACTGGCAACAAACATTTCTGGAACAAATTGCTAACAAGACTCCCTTTGACAGACAGACACTCTTCCATCCAAAGATTTTCTAGGATTCTAGGAATTCAAGATATGACCATTTTTTTCTGTTTAACTCCTGAGTGTTGAAACCATCTCTGATATTCTTGTGTGATATGATTTTAAAAACGAGCTGCTGTGGTGGCCATACTGGATGCAAGACTGTTACCATTTTCATCTAGGGCAAACTTGACACTATTAGATGACTTGTGCAAACATCATACTAGTATCACCATTCATTCAGTGAAATTAGTTACATGGTTTTCAATATGTTCATTCTGTCAGCCATACTGGATGTTTGCAAGTCTGACATCTTTCGGTGAAAACCTCATGTCAATATGACCATAAATTCTGGAGAAATAGTGTGTTACAACTCTATGGTCTTAAACAAAGTAACTGAAAAACAAAACCAACAAGTTTTGTCAATTCAACAAATAATTTAATTTTCTAAGTTAAAAGTTAAAATTTACAAGGAACTTACAGCACTGAGAATTAAATCCCAAATAACCATAAAAGTTCTAGCACAAGTCCAAAAGTATAGTGTTCTGAATGAATTCCAGTTTTGTTCCAAATAAATACTAATCTTGAATGTGCTGATGTACCAATAATCTTGAATGTGTGCTAACAATCTTGATGTATACAATGATATAATTAAAGATGTTTTTAAAGGAATTCACAATAATCCCCAAATAGTGTTTTTGTCCAAAATGTCAATAAGCGCTTTGTAATTCCAATGAATAATTTAAACAGACAATTTCCTCTAAAATTATAAGTGAACACAACTAAAAGACTGGTATTAAGATAGGATTGAAGAATTTTGTTTACTTCAGAACCTTATATAAAAACCCATGACATGATAAAATGACCAGGATGTGAGTCATTTTCCCATAAAATTCATAAAATATTTACTCCAAGAACCTTCTAAGGTCAAAAAGTCATGGAAAATTTTTACAAATATTATCTTAAAGTACAACTCACAATCATTGAAAAAAATTAGCTGTGTAAATATGTTGTTTAAATATGACCATTTCAATCTACAATCAGGGACAAAAGTTAAACACAAAATAAAGACATACATAACAAGTGGTAACAAGATTTTCAAGAAGGCCACCACGGTGGCCATATCTGAGGTCAGATAAGTACTATGTTCATTCAAGACCAGCTAGATATCATAATCAGTCTTCAACTGAAAACCCCATGTTCATATGACTTTCAATTTAGGAGGAGTAGCAATTACAAAATTTTAAAGATGGCTGTCATAGTATCTATACTAGATGACAGATCAGCAGAATTTCATTTAGTACCAAATGACATTATCAGTGAAAATCCTATCCTAAGACTTTCCATCATAAGGCAGCGATAAAAATATTTTCAAGGTGGCTGCTGTGGTAGCCATGATGGATGTACGTGCAGCACAATGTTCATTTAGGACGAACCAGACATCAAATGAAGTCAATTAGTGAATGCTTCCATGTTCATATGACTATCCATTCAGGTGGAGCAGCAATAATAAGAATTTCAGGATAGTTGCTATTGTAGTCATATTGGATGTCAGGTCAGCACCATTTTCATTTGGGACCAACTAGAAATTATAAGAAATCTTCTTGTGAAACCACCATGCCTGTATGACTTTCCATTCAGAAGGAGCAGTTATAACAAGATTTTCAAGATGGCAGCTGTGGGGGCCATAATGGGTGTCTGATTGCCATAATTTTAATTAAGGACCAAGAAGACATTATAAGAAGTCTTTAAGTGAAAACCCAATACTGATATGACAATCCATTCAGGGGGAGTAGTAATAACAAGATTTTCAAGATAGCTACTTTGGTGGCTATATTCCATGTCCAAGTAGAACCTTTTTCATTTAGGACCAACTGGACATCATAAGAAGTCTTCCAAAGATATTATTATTATGCTGATATTATTTGATGTTCAGGAAAACTAGTGAGTGTGTGGTTTGGCGGGGTGTTTGAGGGGTTTTATGAGCAAAACTAATTTTAATTATGAAACACACACTTTCTATTAATGCAATGCTTCACTTTTCCAAGACTCACACTCATCCAACTAAATTATTCCTTTCTCCAATTAGTACTGGAGGACCAGAAAAGAACAAAATCCCAGTTAGATGCTTTTGTCTCAGCCAACATATGGAACATCACACTTTTTGACTTTGACCAAGAGTACAGGACATCAGAAAGGGAGGGGGAAGGATGGAATCTTTGACACAGTAGCAAGTAAGTATTTATATAAATAAGATTAGTCTGCCCCCGCCCATCTCCATTTTAATAGCAATACCATATATACTTGCTTATATGAGTCCAACTTCATACTGCACAGATCCAGATCTGCCATTGCATAATGCAAGAGCAAAGTCTGGGTCTCTGCAGTTTGTTAGAAGTAATCATTAGAACAAACAACATATACCCTTGTCTGCAGGTGCATTATGCTATGGCAGATCAGGATTTTTATTGTTTGTCTCAACTTTTAAGCAAGCATAAATGATCCAAGCAGAAGCAAGAGCAGTACAGGAAGAAAGTGATGTTATCATATTTATATTAAACCAAGTTTGAAATGATATGGATAAGAGAGTTAGTGAACTTCAAGTACTGAAAATAAAACCTTCAACAAAGCTTGTCATGAACAAACACAAGAAGACCCCATTAACAGTCCAAACACTACATAGATCCAGCTCAGGGGCAACTAGTTTATGTTTGTAAACATGTATGTACGCAGTGTATATTTAGAGCCAAAAATGTCAAAGTTAAAAAATTCAAACATTTATAAAATTTTAAAATATTGCTATAATTACATGAAAATCCAGTAAATCATTTATTTATGCATTCAAACATGCATATATCAAATTTATTTTGTCCTCTCTAAGTGTTTTTGCTTAATTGTGCTAACAGGGTTTTCATAGAAAAAGTTAAAAAATGTATTGCAAAAAATTAAAAATTGCCTGCTAATCAAGGCATCTACATATAAATACAAACATACCAATCAAATTTCATTTTCCATCTTTTAAAGTTTTTACTTGATCATGCTAACAAGGTTTGTGTTAAAAAAGAAAAATATACTTACTGTCATTTCAAAAAAAAATTTAAAAATCGAAAAACTATTATAATGGCCTGATAATCTAATAAGTTCATCAATATAAAAAAATATATTCCTGCCAAATTTCATTGGTCTGCCTCGAGCAATTCTTGCTTAACTGTGCTAAAAAGGATTTTGTCCAAAAACTGACAAATGTGTAAATAAAGTTGAAAATTGGTGTCATGGTTTGAAAAATCTAACCAGGTCATTTACATATTTTATTTCATTTGTCTACATATTTTTTGCACAATCAAGTGAACAAATCTCTTGGAATGGACAGATGGACAGGCCCGGCCCTAGGGCAAAGCTAACGAGGCAACCGCGTTGGGCCCCGCGCTTTCAGGGGCCCTGTGCTGCTGACAGAAATCAACTCCGCAATGCAGTTTTTTGCTTGTGGCCTTGCTCATCACTTGCAGCCTTGGGCCCCACACATCCTAGGGCCATTTCTGCAGATGGACACAATCAAACCAGGATGCCCATATTGAAAACTGTGGAAGCATAAAAAACAGACTTATATGGGGGCATTTCATGGATTTATATACCTTCGTTCTATAATTTGTGTTTTAGATTTTAAAGATGCAGATTTTAAACAAATTTTGAAATTAATAAATTCCCTAATAAAATGCTCCACTTTGAAACCATTGATAAATCAACAACCATAATATTCATTGTTAGATCTCTGTAAAGAATTTATTTAAATTCCAATAATGTTAGAAAAAAATTAGCTATCCTAATACAATTTTCTATTTGAAAAAATTCTGATATAAAACACTGTCATTACATACGATTCTTTATTTTTTCTCAGTTACTGTAAAAATCAGACTCAACTTCCCTTACCCCATTCTCCCAGGTTGAGCAATAGATCTAGCACAGTAGTGGTATGGTCTCCACATTTTGGTGAGCCTAAACACTCTGACAAGGTCTTCAAAAGTGTTGACTGCAGAAGCTTTCCCTTACAGGATTCTGTATATAAAAAATGCATACACACAGCTAAATTTCCATATAGATGCAAATCAAAGTAACTGTCATACTCTCTGTAATTTTTTCACTGATTATAATTTATTTCTGAGAGGAATACGGTACTAATAATTGAAGGGATGAATATTTATTGCAATTTTTCATTTGATTATGACCTAGAAATATTAACAAAATCTTCATGGAAGACATATTTCTCTGTATAAGAAGAGACACAAGGGAGTCAGAGACCACTCACATGACTAACATCTATCTAAATTCCATTCCATTTGATGACAGAATGACATTATTTGTAAAACATAAAAGGCTGGAATGCTCCCTGCCAAATTTGGCTGAAAATGATCTAGTGGTTTTGAAGAAGGACAATACCAAATGTTCATAGATTGACAACAAATGACACTCAGTACATTCAGTGCCATACTATAAGCCTTACAGCAAGTTATCTACAAATTAAAAGACAAAAAATAATTAAAATAATAATTAAAAATAATGTGTACAAAATAATTAAAATAATAATTAAAAATAATGTGTACAACTTTAACTGAATGATGATGCATAAAAAATAAGAATATGAAAAAATGAAAGTTGTTGAGGCAGAATGCAATTAGGGTCAGGTCAATAGTAGGGACATTAAGGATTTTTAATTATTGCATATAAATTTAAACAAAACTGTATATACTCATACACAAGTCAGGTAAAACAGCAAACTGCTAAGACCCAGATATGTTATCACATAATACTCCGGCAGAAAGGGGTCAAACCAGTTTGTTTGGAGTAATCAAGAGAACAAATAATACTGACCCTGATCTGCTTATGAATTATGAGATGGCAGATCATGATCCATGTTGTTTGCAATTAGAACTGGCTTGTATGCAAGTATATATGGAACTTAGATTTCTAACAAGACACATTTTACTTTATAATCATAAAGACTCTAGAAAAAGGCTGCTTACAGAGACTGTGAAACTAGAAATGGACAAAATCATAGTATTGTTTAACAATATGGGCAGAAACAAGACAAGGTGAAGCCATGTGTCCTATCTTTATTTCCTTATCAGAACATGATTATTTAACCAATTTTTATACATGTAGTTCCTGCTACACCATGGTTTGATATATTACACTATTCTCATTATACTGCAGTTTCATACATTATGCGGTTCTTGCTATAAGGTGGTTTAGCACTTAATGCTGTCAGCAGTTATGGACCCATGACTACCACAATATACTGAGGGACCGTTGTACCACTACCCAAAGAAAAATATTCACTTTGATGTCTGGAGTTAGTATCATTTTCCTCTTATGCTATGATCAGTCCTAATTACTCCTGGCAAGTAGTCAACGTTTGTTGAACAATCTGAAATTAACCATGGTTGATTCTGAAGTATTTGCTTTGTTTCTGGCAGACACTCATATATTTTATCTGATATAACATGAAAATACTGCATTCCTCAAAAGGTTACATGCACTGCCTAAGTCATACTGGTCGGAGAGTACAAACAAACTAGTAGATATTCTGTGCAGACATGAGGAGGCAACACCATATATGAACCATAAAAAATTACATCATATACTATGAAAACTGGATTCAGATTGGAAAGGTCAATGTGACCTATATTATCTAGTCTTTTACAATATATAAATCTGGAACTCTCTGATTTGGATCATGTTTCTGACTTTAAAATGCACATCTGCTATAGCATGTAAGAACCAATACAGTTATGTCCAGCTGAATAAAAAAAATTATCTTGAAAAGGGCTTGGTACTTTCTATGATGATACTTTGAATAACGATTAGACACTACTACAAGTGCAATTTACAGAAAAGACACAAAGTCTGCTTACAGACATGGGCTGCTAATGCTTTTGGAACCTCCAAACGCATGTACCTTCTAAAAAATTAATTAATTGGAATGATTTCAAATGCAAAAACTATTTTTTCTGTATCAAAGGCCAAACCAAACCTCTTACAACAATACAAGTAACTGCCGACAACTCTAACCACAGTTATATCTGTTAACACCAAAGTAGCATTTCAGACTGTTGCATACCCTGCAATGAAGACAGACATTAATGGTCTGTGGAAATTTTGGAAAAAGTTTTTCTCTGGGTTATCAGAATGAAAATGAACAAATATAAGGTACATCTAGAAATCAAGTTAGTCATTTTGTCAAGAAACAAAATGTTCAGCTAGGAACAGTAACTACCTATTCTCAATTTTTTCTTTCAAGTTTGCAATGCAAGTCATAATTGAAGCAAATGAATAACCAAAGCAAGACATTCATTTTGTGAAAAGCTAAATGGTGGTCCATCACTACAAAGCCTCACACTAAACTGATGTCTCTCTTATCACATGGAAATAGTAAGTCATGGATTACATTTAAGTGGTTAACTTGGTTTGGGGGGTTTTTTTGTCTTTAAATCATAAGAACTAATTATAATGTGATTTAACATCATTACATACCTTATATACTCATTTATAAGGCGAGTCCAACTGCAAACTGCACAGACCCAGATTTACCATCGCATAATGCGCTGGTATATCTGGGTCAGCGCACTTTTTATTGGGAGTAATCGGTAGAACAAACGGCATAGACCCTGATCTGCAAACCCATTATGCTATGGCAGATCAGGATCATTGTTGTTTGCAGTTTGATTTGACTTATAAGCAAGCATAGATGGTACTCAATTTCTGTATCTGAATGCACTTCCAGAACACAGCCATGTTGGAGCATCCTTCAATACAAAGTTCAGTTACTTATAACACAGGGTCACTCTTATGATTCCCATGAACAATGTTAAAAAGAGGAAGTACAGTATATCCGTGTACAGAAATAGGAAATAATTATCTTCTTACTTTCTTTCCACAGCTCATAATAATTTAAACTTTAAAGTTACCAATATCCTGACTGGTACCTGTATCCGTAATACTGATAATGGTAACAAGGACCATACTGCACAGCCCATCATCATGACTGATACCATCCGCTCCATAAAAATACTCTGCCAGATATTGTTCCAGCACATCGAAGGCACCTTCACTGATTGCTTTCTCTTGCAAAACATCTGAAATTAGTAGATAATACAGTACATGTATATTAAAACCCAACTTGAAAGATCACTGTTTTGAATAACCTCTGTAATTTATTTCCACAGTATTACTGCAAACAATTAATTTTCTTATTTAATGTGATGACTTCAACTGAAAGACCATCATTCATGAGGGATCATGTTTTATTGGCATATGGGGTCATCTTGCATGACAAAGTTGACTTTATCTGTAAGCCAAGAATTTATTTACCGATATAAAATGCCCCTGAAAACTTTCATCACCATAAAAATTATTGGCAACATTTTAACTACCCAGTAGCTCTCTATAGTTATTGCTTATCTTGTAGAACTTATCAAATGTATCACATTTTTTACACCAAATATTTTAGTTCCTGAAATCATTCTGGTTTTGGTGGTATTCATTTTTTTTAAGTTTAGCTAAGATTACAGATGTGTACAGTATATTGTTACTCATCTGTTTCTGCTTCTTGATGAATTATTCAGATAAAGAAACCTTTTCCAAACCAGACACTGTTAGAACCCAAAAATGCTGACCATTGTAGACAAGTGGTCAGTATAAAGAATTAGTGCTATAACAGAGCTATAACGGGACCAAAATACGTGGCCATTCTATAGAAGTCAGTTTACATGGAAATTATGGGAAGTTTCACTGTCTTACTTTAATTCTAATTTTAAAATATAATTTATGGAAAGACATAAAACTGATGGTACTTACTAACGATAAAGTACCTCAGTTTATGGATCAATCAATTTATCAAGAAATCACCAACTGGGAAAAAAATTTCAGGAGTAAATTGTTAAAATTGAGAGTTCTTCCAAATTTTAAAATGTTTCTCATAAGGACAAAACAAGCCCATTATCAGGCACTGGGGACCTCTGAGAAAAAAAAGTACTGAGAAACTGGTCAGTTCCAATAACTCACAAACCCTTAATCAATGCTGTTCACAATTATCGGGATGTGGGATGTGGGGCTAATACTTTCAAACATTTTGGTTTCCTTGTGTTATTAATATCTAGAGGGACTGTGATAACTGATAAAATAAAACTGGTATCTGGATTTTGTTTTGAAAATCAGATTTAACTGTATAGCTGTAAAAGCACAAAAAACACAAAACCAGTCTACGGTAAAAACTTTCCTAGTGGGATATGCACAATTCACGGATACTCCCCAGTTACCCAAGTCCTTGATAAGACTTCAAATGCAATGATGTAAACATCCATGGAAAATGATGGCCATGCAATGCAGATGACCAAGTAGGTAATATTATCACAAAGTCTTCAAAATAGATGAAAAGGTCTCATTTTGTAACATTACTATGAATAAATTAAACCAAAGTATTTCTTACTGGAAAGATGTTATCAGTGACCAATCAAATGAAAAATCCAATTCAAGTCATAAAAAAGGCAAATATAGTCCAGATCTGACACTAAAAATTGCAAATATCTTCCCCCCATTAGTAACCAGAAAGAGTGGGAGATTAAAGTTTTTCGGCTTAAAACAAATTCAAAAATTTAAAATCTCCTGCAATATTTTTCTTTGTTCCTTTTAATATGCTGTGCCCTGAGATTTGGGGTCAAAGGGACACATTAATCCATTCTCATGGAATCCCAGGTGCAATATTGCATCTATAATGGAGACCAGTATTAAGTGACCTCACCAGACTCACTATTCATAAGCAGATCTATGATGCCGCTAAGAAGAATGTCACAAACATAGTCCATGCAGCTAAATCAGCCCACTACAGTACTAAAATCATGGAAAGTTCCAGCTGCAAAGAGCT